>JANVCH010013121.1:0-11973 GCA_025505405.1 Epizoanthus rinbou
ACAAGACATCGCAGTTGCTTCTAAAACCATACCCAATTTCAGACCAAAATATTCAAAATGACATGTATACCCAATTTCAGACTAAAATGGCTCGAAAACCATACCCTTTGTGCCGCACATACCTATGTAGCTCATGTGAGGGAGTACTCCCCCCCGGATGCGTTTAAACTGATTATAGAAGCATAGACCCGGGCCCAAAACAGTTGCGTTTAGGATATTGGTAGAGAAACAGACATATCCAGAAAAAAAAGCTTTATTGGCCCGATCACTGCGATGATGCCAAAGCTATTGATATTGTAAAGATAACAGAGCTACAAACTAATTAGTGTTGTTACAGCTTGCTGCTTAGTCTTACTTTGAAGATTCTATGAACAAACCTGGCAATTTTATATAAAAGTAATTTAAAATTGTCACGAATGGCAGTTGATTTAAGTAGGTCTACTAAGAAATGTTACTTTTGACACGAACTGGAGGATGGTTTTATTATTGGCAGAATGTAAATGATACACAAATTAGAATGGATATCAAGAAGAGAAACGGAGTGAAAACTAAAGTAAAATAATGAACATTAAAGTTATTAATATTTGCGACCAAGCAGAAAATCACGAATGGGACATCCCGGAATGATAAAAAAACACGATAAATACAATACAATAAACTATTAAAATAAAACTCTAAGATTTGTTTTCCAACAGCTAACGTCTTTACAAACACGCAAACGTATCGCAGGGCCCGCGACATAGGGGAGCCGGGTGCTCGCATCTCGCCCCCCCCCCTCCCCACTTACAAATACGCGTCGCGGGCCCTGTATCATGCACTTTTATGAAATTGTCTTTGCATGCATATTACAAAAAATGTTTGTTTTTTCTCTGATAATCTTTTTATAACCGGATACTCTTGACCTATATTATGAAATAGGATTATAGTTTAAAATTCTTTGAGGATAAAACCAAATTAACATGACATATATTGTCTGTGACCAGGATATTTGCTCTTATATTTCGTTTGGTATTTTTGCAAGAATAGAAATTTCTTTGTTTGTGTTCTGATTTTGGGCTTCATTCATAGGCCTTTTGTCTCTATTTCTCTCAGACAGTATTATTTTTCCTCTTATATTTCGTTTGGTATTTTTGCAAGAATAGAAACTTCTTTGTTTGTGTTCTGATTTTGGGCTTCATTCATAGGCCTTTTGTCTCTGTTTCGCTCAGACAGTATTATGTTTCCTCATTTAAGGATTAAAGTAAAGATATATTAGACAGTGATAAATACTTTAATAGATAATGGAATCCAATGCGACATCTGATATAAGAAAATAAAGCACATAAATTTAATCGAAACTTTATTTTTACCCGCTTTATAAGTGCCACTGTTGAAATAATTTGGCATATAAGTGTTGTGTTTATGATACATCATAAATGGTTGTTTTATCTAGTCTTACTTGCAAACGGTGACTTTTTATCACCAGTTAATCACTACTTTTAGACAAGTGTTTTTTCTACTCCAACAATTTGCTGTTTGCCACGAAAAAATGTTTACCATATCTTATAATCTGCTCCTTTGACTGTGGTAAACTCGGTAAACAGTATTAACATTGGTGTCGTAAAATGCTTCAACAATATCAGTGCAAGTGATGACTCCATTGTTGCTCTTTCTTTCAGTCTCGCTAATTTTCTGCATGCTCTCTGAACAAGAGATTTGTATTCATATACTATTCTACACAGGCAACGTTTTGGCAAGCTATGGTTATTTTAAAATATGTTACACTTTTTAAAATATGAACAAGAGGCTGCTGCGCACAACCTGTAGTCGCACCGATGTCGTGCCCCCAGGGGTTCAAGCGCAGGTCCCAGGGTTCCGAAACTCTCTCCGCATCGCTCGAACTAAAAGACATCGATAAACCAACCTGATAACAATAGATAAATACCTCAAGCAATTGCCGTAATTAATACACGTTTGACAAGCACTGATCCAATAAATTAAACGCTAGTACAGAAGTGTACCTCAAGCAATTGCCTAATTAATGCACGTTCAAGCAGCACTGATCCAGGAGTTTGCTCGAATCAAGAAAAAAAAATTAAAGTTTCATAGTTTAATTTCCACCCCAATCCCGACTATCTGAGTATCTCAATTTAGGGGGACTATCGACCTTCTAAGTACAGAAAACAAAACAGATGGTGTATTTGTTTCTAGATTTTGTCGTTTAGTTTCAGAGATATTCCGAAGCAAGAACGGTAAATATCGATTTTTAGCTCCCGAAGGAGGCATATATAGTTAGGCGGAAGTGCAGGTATCCAAATAGCCTAGAGTTGACCTCAGGATTGGATGTGTCTGGTGAAACATCTTGACTTTATAGTCTTCAAGATGCGACACATATGCCGCTGCACTACTTCCCGCGAGAGCTTGCCGCGGTTAAATTTCCAGTCATACTAGTCATGTGATTTGCTATTGGCACACAGAAAATGAAAACAAAATAATTTAGGTAAATATTTCAGAACCATTAGAGACTGAGATCGTCAGAGCAATAGACGTTCTTAGAAAGAAAAATGTATGCGGAAACAACGCAATAAAGAGATGCGTCTTTAATTTGAAAACTATTTATACAAACTGAGCGTCGGTGAAGTTTCTCTTGCTTCTCTACCTTGATTCCTAAGCAGGTACAGTAAGTCGTCAAGGCTATTCAGTATCTAAGATATAAACTCTTGAAAAAGATAATTCCCAGCTACATTGTGATAACTGTTTGATGATGTTAATTGTATTATCTTTTTACACCTGCACTTGAAATGTCGTGCTTGTTTTTGGCCTTGAATCCGCAGATTGTTCATCATGACAGTATCTCTCATCGGTACTGATCAGAATCCTTTTTAGTATAGCTTTCTGTTGAAGTGTTTGTACGTTGTTATTGTCCCTAACGCACCGTGTTTTGTTGCTGTATTTTCCCCTGTTTGAGAGCCTTTACTTCGCAGCAAGTTGTGGAGTCTTAAGGCCGCTTTGCACAAGTAGCTTTTCGCCTTTCGGTGTTCGCTTTTAGGAACTTTCAAAGGAATCTAACCAGTAACTGACCATATTACGGTACAACAATTCCTCACTGTTAATCTATATATGCTTATATATGCTAAATTTAAAAAGTCTTACTTTTGAGTCACAACCGACTTTTCATGCAGCAAAGCATAGTAGATATAACTGTTCGTTTAACATTCAAAGTTACGTAACTTAGTCAGCATTACAGTAGAATTAATGATTTCGTACTGCGCAACAAAAATGCAAAATGAAAACAAAAGCGCCGGAACTATATCAAATCACTAGGCGAACTTACTTGATGTCTGTCTATCCTGTCCGTAACTGTACGTTACGCAAACCACCAACACAAGCGCGATTGCGACGTACGGCTTCATGATCCTTGCCTTCTTTAGCTCTCGCTGGAAGCTCAAGACGATCAACTGACGACTGTTGAGTATATGTTGCCTTTTCTAGTTACTCAAGACACGCCCACAAATATTCGAGAATGTCATGTGCATTAGCTTATCAAAACCGGTTTGACAGGTTTACAGTTAAGCCACTACAATATATAGTTTTTTTTACCTACGTTACATATTTGCTATCTATGTTTTCTATAAAATGGAATTAAATTGCCTTTGGTGTCATGTACGGCTCATATCTATATGTTTTATGTCATCAATTTTTCTTAAGAAAAACGTTATGGAACAAATTTATAGCTAAATTATCAGTATAACTTTCAAGAAACGTTTTAAAACAATTAACCAGACTCACCGACTTTACCTAAGAGCTAATCTACTTGAACTTTCATTTTTATCAACAAGTGTTTCCGGCATAAATAGATGCGCACATGATCCATATTCTGTAATCTCTAGTAATAATATTAATATTAGAAAATTGATAGTGAGAGTCACGGGTCAGTTTAGTGTAATATAAGTACTAAAGTAGTCATAAGTTCATATATGCCGATTATATAGTAATGATTTCTACGCAGTCAAGAGTATCACGGCACGGCTGTAATTTGCTAAAGTCACAATCTAATAAAGGCTCGGGTTATTTGTAAGGTATTCTAGTTTCTCGTGTTTATTGAATATCAGTGTTTACATGGTTTGATCGATATTGATTAGCAAAGAACTCATTTGATATTAGGTGGGTTCACACTAGAATCCTAAGTAGGTCTGAAGTATGCTTTACGCACCAACATACTTAGCTAGACCGTGGTGCTTACTTGAGAAAATCGGCGTTCACACTAAAATTCAAAGTACGTTACTATAGTAAATTTATTGTCTCTCAACTTATCAGGGCGAGGGAAATACGTGATCTGGAGTCAAGAGCACATGGCTTAGAATTTGAGTAATAATTCGTGTTTTGAAACATTTTAGTGACTGTGATTTTCAATTGCAAGTTGTTGTGTTATCAGTGGCTTTTCGTGTTCTTACTACTGCGGAAAGACTTTTAAAATTCTTTAGCTCAGCGAAGACGAAGATTGCTGTTGATGATTTAAAAATAACTAAAAATAACACTTAGATGAGTGCGTTGTCTAGAAATTACTCGTCCTCATGGGAAGCGCTTGCCGGTATCTGAATCCAAAATTATTCATTACAATTTTGCTTAATAAAAGATTCCACAAATAAAAACACCCGTAAACGAGCACTGGAGAAGTTACTCCTGCAGCAGCAGCGGTGAACTCAGTGAAGTTTACGTGCAAATGCATAGGCTGTATTTTATAAATGATAGCAATTTAAAACAATTTTTGCCGTAATCCGTCATAAAGCTAAAGACTGACATTTTATTTGCTCATCGGCTTGTTCGGATAACGCGTAAGTAGGCTCTAAAGAAAGATCGGACCATACTTTAGAGCGTACTTCGGCTCCTTTGAAAACGCTTGCTTATCAAGATCGCAAAGTGTGTTACTTGAACCCAAGTTTGCCCCGTTCAAACACAAAGTAGGTCCAAAGTATCTTAATCGTAGTCATACACGTATATCACGTGATTCACTTCAGCGAGTTATATGTTTTGTCCATATATGTAGGATCCCGTAAATATATTTCTCAGTAGTCTTACTTGTTATCGCTGGACTGATAGTCACAATTAGCAAGTGTAAGATGTTTTATTATTTGTAGCGAAGTAGCTGAAACTTGCTCAATCACAATATCACCACAGATACTGGCCTGAAATATCCAAGATTTCTGCCCAATTCTCCTAATGGCTTTCCTGTTCTTATTCTTCTTGAAACACCTTCATACAGAGTTCAACTAATCCCTCTCATGTTCCATATATTATTTAGACATGGCATCTACAGGGTCCTTAATAGATTTCCTGTTTACTCATACACTTCTAGAAGGTTCTAGTTCATTCTAGAAGACTATTCAGCTAGTTCTTTATACAATCGTATACTGCGAGTATAGGTCCTTTACTAAATTACAAATAAACTTCTAAAATATCCAAAGTTAACTGCATAACACCTTTAACTCCGCAGCGATTTGGGTTAATTTATATTTAGCGCTATTTAAATTTATTTATCACAACTTAATTCATTTACCGTTACAATATCTATCATTAGCATTTTTGACATCCATACAAAGTTACCTAAGTCGGGGGTTAAAACTCGACGCTTACTAATCTATATTAATAATTAATAATAATAATCTATATTACTATTATATTCTGGATTTATTTTTATTTTTAGCATAGTTAATTTTATTAGTCGTTTTCGTAAAGCGCATTCGGGTATTGGAAAATGCGCTGTATAAATTAAGTATATTATATTATTACATTACTTCACATTGCATTGCATTGCATTGCATTGCATTGCATTGCATATATTGCATTGCATTGCATTGCATTACATTACATTATATTATATTATATTACACTATAAAACTACAGTCGTGCTAAATGTTCTGTTCTTACAGATCTTCACCCGCAATTCACGACAGACTACTTCACAGTAAGGAAATTATTTGTGTATAAGTGTAATATAATTTGGGCTGTAATATTTACATTACACTAGTGCATTACTTTTAGCCCCTGAATCTTGCATTTAAAAGAAGCAAGTTCCACCTAAAATGGCTCCTCGTGATTTTTTAATTTTATCTGATTGAAGTTGTCGAATTGATTGCTGTGATATGAATTTACCAATTTGCGATGACTGGTTCTCAAGATATTCAGCGGTAAAATTTGAATTTGTGACGTCACACGTGTGTAACTTTTGAGATTAAACAAAGAAGACCGAGAAACAAGAAATGGTCACTTCCAGGTACTTTTGCATGAATACTGAATAAAATAGCTCTCCAACGGATGCTAGGTAGCCCTATTACCCCTCCCCCAAGGGCAGCATGTAGCCGAATAACCCTCCCCCAAGGGGTTCTAGGTAGCCCTATTACCCCTCCCCCCAACGCGCATGCGCAAACTGTTATTTGCAGGCAGTTATTTGTTTCTTCGGCCAATCAAAACGAGTACAAATTGGAAAAATAATTGTAAGTTTTCTATTTTCAAGTATTGTAGAAATAAGATATTGCTGTTGCTGCTGCTGTTGTTGGTGTTATTGTTGTTGTTGTTATTGTTGTTGTTGTTGGTGGTGGTGGTGTTGTTGTTGTTGTTGTTGTTGGTGGTGGTGGTGGTGGTGGTGTTATTGTTGTACGTTGTTTTTATCGTCGATATCATTGTCCATATATACAGCATCGTACCTGCAGACTAACCAATCGCTCTACTTATGATCGTAGGTCGTGTTCGACGGAGAGGAGGAATCTATTGCCTACGGAAAAGCGGTTGTGGACACTACCGACAAACGACTCTGGGTCTCGTACAAAGTCTATGAAAAAAATAGAGGCGAAGTTTGGTTGCTGTATGAGGAGGTCTGACTGGAACTGTTACAGTGCGACTACAGAAACCGGAGTCACTTGCGAAAGAGCAGCCAATCATAGTGCGACTTTGACACAATGTAATTGGAGTTTGCGGTTTTAATTCCAAACAAACCGTGGACATCGCGCGTTTTCGTTGGATAGTTTTATGGTTTGTTTGTTTCACTCGGCCAAATCAAAGTGACCCCGGTTTCTGTTACACCCAGTTACACAAATTACACTACTAGTAACAGAACTTCAAATTTGTAACTTCTTGCAAGATACAGATATTAAAATATCACACACAAAACTAATACGTTAACAGTAGATTCGGACAGATATAACTGAATATGATATCAGAACTGTTGCATTCGACAAAATAATAGAAATATCATCACAAGATTTTCACACCTAATTGAAGACAATCTGACAATCAATAGTGTGTGCGGCAAAGTCCAGTAAAATTATATTTCCGGAGTTACAAGGCACTATATGCATCGTCCAATTGAAAATATCTATTTTGAAATATACAATGAAATTTCTACGAAACAACAACAAAAGCCCATACCTACCGCACACACTTTGACAGGTCAATCATTCAGGATTCCAAAGAGGTCATTTTGATGGATATTTGATGGAATGGGGAGAAGCATTAGGCCACGACACGGAACGACTACTTTTCGCAGGCTCGAAAACAAGATAAATTTGAAAATGAGACTGGCTTCAGAAAACAACAAACAGCTGGGGAATAACGCTAACACGAAGCACGCAAACGTATTTTTCCCAAAATGTATGTCTATCATGTCCTGTAACCTTAAAGAGAAACGATAAACGCAGTGCACTTCACTACAGACTGAATGCCTTTTCCTCTGTTCCGAGAGCAGATACGCTGCTTGAAATGCCAAGAAATTAAAACTTAGTTAAGTGTCACATAAGCTTCAAACGAACGTACATGTAATCATTTTTTAGCAAACCAATATTTCACTTTTAATTTCTATTGCTGGTTTGCGGTTATGTTTGTGTCCAGGACAATAGTATTGTAATTACTTTCTTTTGATCTAGACACAAACATGGTCGCCATGCCCTTTGTACTTTGAATCGCTGTGGATTGAGGAAATCCCAGCAATATACCGATATCGAAAGTAATTATGACATCAACACCAGTGAAAATTGTTTTGTCGTGGTTCAAAGAGGAACGTATTTAAATCGTATACCAACGAATTCTCTCTACTTGTCATTAACAAATCCAACAGAGATTTTATTACAAGTTCTAAAACCTGATTTGGAGTTTTTTCAATCATTTTCTTTTGTCAGGATGCCATGTATTACAGAGATAATGAGGGACAATGCTACAAGGTGAAGATTCCAGAGAGTTGGAAGCACACAATGGAAGACATAACATTCCCCAGGGTCACTCTTCGTCTGAAGAGCGATAACATTGCTGACAGTACCTTGAAGGTTGACATGTATGCCGCTGTCCAAGAGGAAGAGGGAACTAAAGGTATTTATTTCACATAAATAATTAATTAATGGCAGATAAATCAAATTGTTCATATTACCTTTTTTCCCCTTAGGGTGACCAAAGTTGGGGCCGGACAATTTATTATTTGCAATACAATAGAATACAATAGCGCTCAACGCAACACAACAAAACACGACATACCACACCACACCACACCACACCACACCACACCACCACACCACACCACACCACACCACCACACCACACCACACCACACCACAACACACCACACCACACCACACCGCCACACCACCACCACCAACAACAACAACAACAACAACACAACGACAAGTTCCATGATGATAAGTGCAATGTTGCGGAATTGAATATATGTACTGTGGTCATGATCACTCAGACCTTTTCATTTCGGACTCATTTTGGTCATTTTGTAGATTTGATCATAGTTGCCGCTGAAATTGATCAGATCTATATTCTTACATTGCTTGAAGCCAGGTACTTTGTTCGCATGAAATATCTTGCAAATATAAATGGAAGGTTAGGATATTGAATTTTCTGTTGACCAGCTGGCGCAGCCGTAGCGATCCCTCGGGAGTTGCAATCAGACAGTTTTTTAGTCAATAGCCAACAGTGTTCACGAAAGTTTTGATTTTACTCTCCGATATAAATTTCCCGCAGGAAATACACAACACTAAAGTCAATTGATTTTCCATACATTTGCTGTAAGTTTTAAAAGTTTAGGTTTAAGATACTTCGATATTGAAGGAGTCCAGACTTCCCTTGCAATATTATAGTTCAGCAATATTGCATGCCATGTAATCTCTTTCCAAATATGGAGAATAATTATGGGCTGCCGAACGACCAGGTATAAATCAGAGGCAGCGCATGCGCAGTAGACATGGTTGGTTGTTCTTGGGTTGATGAGGGAGCGAGAGAAGGCAAGAAATGGCGACTGAAGGGGGAGCTTCGAGGGAGGAGGAATATACTGGAGATGGTAGAGGCAGTCAAGGTAAACAATTTTGTTGAAAACTATGGCCATAAATCAATTCGTTGGTAAAATTTAAACTGCAGCGGTTGCCTACAGGCGAAGAGAACTCGATTGGATCTTGCAGCTTTTGCGGCCACTGCTTCGTTGTCATCTCCGGTGTTTTGAGAATTTTTTCTTCCTATTGTTTCTCCGCTAACGCCACATCTCGTTTATGTTTGCGAACATTCAGGTGATGCTGAATTAAAGAGCAAGTCCCTAAAAATCCAATCCAAGCGATTTTACGTCGACTTGAAGCAGAATCGTCGTGGCAAGTTCATCAAAATTGCAGAGGTTAGTCCGCTATTAAACAATGAAACAGAAGACCGGTTCTGTGGTTGCGAAAACGACAAGATTTTGCGCCATGTAAAGCCGCTTTGAAACATTTACATCAAATGACAGCACTCTATATTATTTGTACTTGTAACAAGTTAAGATATTTGTGTTCTAGCGGTGCTGACTGTATATCGCAAGAGCTGCTATGCTGCAGTCATTAATGGGGTTTCCGAATTCTCGGAGGAATCGATGTGCGAAATCTAGATAGAAATATTTTTTATTCATTAAAAGCTGCAGACTGGCGCATCTCAGTTAAAGTGCCTGAAGGTTACTCGAGCTGTTTGGGAGTTTTCTACAGCGGCTTTCCATTTTTTTTTGCGGAATTTTTTATAACGATATGCATTAAAAATTTTTGGTTGTGTTTGCACAAAGTGACCTAAAACTAGTAGGGCAAAATTTTCTATTGTAGTTTCGAATTTTAAATCGCGGGGACTTCCTGCCGAGTTATTAATGAAGTATGTACACAAATGTACACCTTCATTTGTCTCCATAGGCATCTACAAGTTTTTCATTTTAATTTCGGACTTGTGTCTTTTGCAGATTCAGCTCACTTCTTACATCGGAGTGGTCTGCCATGACTCGAAAACAAATCATATTTCCTCTTGTGGCAGTCTTGATAAAATCGGATTCTGTCATCAATAATTCAGTTAGGTGACAAGATCTTACTCTATTATTACCGTGTACCAATACCACGTCTTTATATTTTGGCGAACTGGTGTTTCAATTCGACTAAAATCAAGAAACATTAGTGTCAGCTGATTTCTTTCTGACAGCCTGGTTGGACAGAAAGCCATAATTTAAAAGGCTGCGAAATAATAGCTGTTGTGGGGACGATATGAATGTGATTATGTATTCAAATGTTCTGCTGAACCCTGAGGCAAAATATCATGTGTCACATTATCGGACTTTCAACTGTGAAGATTTTAATTTTATAATTTTTATAATGACTTTGGTCAGTGCTAGGCCAGATTGCAGTTACTGGATATATCTTGGTGGTGTGGGCAGAGCTTTTCTTATTGAATAATTCGCATTTACTTTCTTCATCAACACCTCTGCTTTGAATTTATGGTAAATTGGATTGTGTGTTTGTGGTCATCTTTGATTTGCTATATTGGTCCATTGTATCAGATTTTTGACATTTTAATGGTCAGTTGTTGCCTTATTGTTCATGCAGTAAAGGTCAAGAGACAAAGATTATTTAAGAGTGTTGGTAGACCAGACCAGAGGAGGATGTGTAAAGCATGCAATTACTAAGTCACAAGTGTCATATCTTTTACTCATAGCCAGCTAGTTCATGTTTGTTTGGAACATTTGACAATGTCAGTCTTTTTCCATTTGCGAGAATTCACATGTATACTGCTAGCAAGTACATTTAGTACTTCCTTGAATTTAGCTGGTAATAATTTTGAGGAGAAATGGCATTGAAATAGCTGTTGCATGTGACAGTTGAAGGAGGCAGTGACAAATGTTAGTGATTTACCAGTAAATACATCTAATATTCCGTGCTTTGAATGATATCTGAGCCTGAGGTGCAGAACAGACTGATAAGTGCTTCATCTACTAAACAATATTCATTTTCAATTGCACCATCATAAGGAGTAATACTTTAGAACAATAATGATGAATTGTGACTTACCACTGTGTTATTTGTTGCATGTCTTTGGTGTAAACATCAAGTACCTACCTACCTACCTACCTACTTATACCTACCTACCTACCTACCTACTTATACCTACCTACCTACCCACCTACCTACTTATACCTACCTACCTACTTATACCTACCTACCTACCTACCTATATTGTTAACTCGGATTCCATTACTTCCTTCAAACAAGCAGTCCATTCCGCCACCCACTAATTAATGTATATTTTCTATGGTCTGTAATACTTAAATTCTGTGAGTCAAGACCAATATGGTAAATAAATAAATAAAGTAATTCCAGCAGAAGTGTTTTGGGCCGAAGTAGTTTATATTGCATTATTTATTTTATTGGGAAGTGAAGAGTGAACCCAGTTTGCCAGTCTTCCAATATTTAAGACTAAAAGCACCTTCAACTTATTTGTATTCGTGTAACTTGAGCTTTAAATACCCTTAAAATGGAACACTGACAGAGTGAGGGGGGTAAAGTGTGCACTGTCGGCTTCTATTAATACCAGCTTTCACAGCTGACGGAACTACCAGCGTTAAATAAAGCTACTTTACTTTGTATTGTAAATATTTGTTGCAAGTAATTTAGCTTTGACTTTGGTAGCAAAGCTTATACTTTTTCAATTGATGTTTTTGCATTGAAACAT
>JANVCH010013232.1:0-11971 GCA_025505405.1 Epizoanthus rinbou
AATAACCCTTCAGAGTTTAGAAAACAGGGTAATATATAGATTTTGTTTTCTAGTTTCAGTTCCTTTTACCTGTTCAAGCTTTTCTTTGCTCGCAGCGGAAATAACCACAGTACACCATCAAAACCCAATAAATCCATAGTAAACAAGAGGCACTTAGTGGCCTATACTCGGGCCATAAGGTGAGTGTCTATATTTGAAAACAAGATGTTGTATCCTCAAAATTATTTGAATTCGACAACAGCAGTGAAAGACACGCAACCTCGTTTTGTCATCCATAGCCAATGGTGTATGTTAATCGCAGTGGCATAGTTCCAGGTCTATTTGTATATGTATTGGTGAAGGGTAAGGGTCTTTGTGTGTATATATGAATATAAAAAGGGGATGGGGAAAGTAATTCACTAATTGTGGTGTGATTTGGGGATGGTTAAGTTATGTATGAATTGTTTGGCGTCATGGGGTTAGGACAATGTCAGCGTTTGTGGGATATTTAGGCTGATGAAAATATTTCGAACATGGTGGTATCCGTCTAGGTCTGTGTGTGCATGTACTTTTGATTGTTAAGGAGGTCTGCTTGTGTGCATATGTACATGTATATCCTAAAAGAGTGTTGTAACGAATATTGTGTGAAGTCGGGTGACGGTTTTGTATTACACGTGTTAATATAATAGACTATTTGAAAAGGGTTTAAGACAATGTGTTGAGGGGTTGTGTAATTATTTAGGTTTTAAAAAATGTAAATATTCGGACCAGAGTGGCATAGCTCCAAGGTCTGCGTGTATATGTGAAAATGTAAAGGGGGGCGGGGACGTATTAAATTGTTGTGTCAGTTCGCGGGATGGTTATGTGTGAATTGTTTGAACGTAGTGTGTGTCGGCATGGGGTTAGGGCAACGTGTTTGGGGATTGTGAAATGAATAATATATTAAGGTTGAAGAAAATATTTAAAACGTGGGAGAATAGAACTAGGTCTGTGTGTATGGGCGTGATGTTATGAAGTGTTCTTTCTTTTTTTCAAAGCATTTTTTTTACCATATTAGAGAACAATGAAATTCATTGTCTTGCGCAGTTAGGTTATCGCGCGCGTACGTCTTTACGCCGCTTTATCCTTTGTACACGTTACGTTTGAATACATGACAGTAACGTTAAATGGAAAATTATGTGTGAAGTAAATCCAAATTTCATCTAGTATTAATATAGTATTTATACCAGTGGTTTAGTTTGTGTTGGAAAAAGTTACTGCACTTGCAGCTGTGTCAGAACTAAATAAACAATTCGATCAACATTTTTTAAATTCGTTGTAAGAGAAAAAGTGGTTTCAATAAAAAATACTTTGTCAATGGCCGAGAGCAATTAGGTCTATCGAGTTTGTGCGCAGCAAAGTTTGTCGTTGTTTAATAAAAGTACAAAATCTTAACTTGAAAAGTTTGTCGTTGTTTAATAAAAGTACAAAATCGAAACTCGAAAAGTTTGTCGTTGTTTAATAAAAGTACCAAATCGAAACTTGAAAAGTTTGTCGTTGTTTAATAAAAGTACTAAATCGAAACTCGAAAAGTTTGTCGTTGTTTAATAAAAGTACCAAATCGAAACTCGAAAGAGTAGTGCATAGAGAAAAATGTTTCAACTTTTGAACGCCCAACTTCAGACATACCGAGTTTCTTAGCGGCAGCTACCTATGAAAGACCATTCATTACATAACAAACGTTGGGAACAAGTTTAAATATTTTTATTAAGTAAAACTATGTTGTTTATTAAATCTAACAATTTTCAAAAACACAAACGTAAATAATTTGAACTGGAATTTTTTTTTAAATAGTAACGTAACCATTCAACTGGAACAAGTAATCGTATTCAACACGTTAACACTATATATAACATATTCATATTTTGTCGATGTAAAATTTCTACTTGAAAAGACACAAATGACTTTGAAATTCTTTCGATAGTGTTTGTTCAACTTCAAGTTAACTGATTATTTGTTCGTTTTGATCCAAGTTTAAGTTGAGCTTTGTTCGACTTCAATGTTCATTTCGGAAACAATACGAGATTCCGGGTTGTAGATCAGTTTGATACGTTCGAGCATCAAGAGTCTTTTCGCGATTTCAGATTCATCAAGGCAAATGCAGTCGGCGCCAAGAACTCTGTTCAAAACATCGTTCATAATTGTTAATGAAACAGATTGACTATTTTCTTCGCCTTCGGTTACAATAATCTTTGCCATAACACTGTTCTTACACTTTGAGAGTCGCATTGTGTGGCCACATCGATCGCAGGTTGCTACGTTTTCCGCGGTAACTTGGACTAGTTTCCTTTGACAGTTCAGGCATTTAGTAAACTGCTCGACTTTTTCGACTGTGAGAATGTTGTCAACTGTGGTTACTTTATCGCCCAGCACTATATCAGAGTCATCATGTGTAAGGGCTGCCAACTGCAACTGTTCTTCTTGTCCTTCTTCAACAACAGAAATTTTTGTGTTTTGCGTTGTACACAGTTTTTTCTGATTAGACCAAATCCTAATGCCCACGGGACAAAGGCGATACACTTGCCCCAAGTTCAATTCCTTAATGTTTTTCGCCCAAATGTCAAGATGAATGTTACCAGTTGTATCTGCAATTATAGCTTCGCGGAGTTCCAAGGTCGTTTTACTTTTGTGTGTCACGGAACGTGTAGGACCGAGCTGGGTAACTTTGGCCATTAGTTCAACTTCGTCCCATTCTTTTCCATCCTTTATAATTTCGGTCACTTTCACTTTCTTGTAACAGCATTGCGATTGTGTTTCTTGGCTGTATTGGAATGAGTATTCGGCTGGTTTCGGAACTGACACACGCGTCATATCGTTTATTATCAGTTTCTTCTTGTCATCCGTGCAGGTGAACCTTTGCAACTTTATCGGCGTGTGACATCTTTCGCTTTCTATGAAAAGTGAGCGTTTGTGGGACGAGTACAAAAGTGCTTCTTTGGTGGTGTCCTGAGAAATCTGCAGATCAACTGTGGAGTAGTCGCAAGTGTTACGCTTGTTTCTCTTCGGTGGGCTCAAATTATGTACGTATGCTACGACACATTCACATTGGTCGTCGTTTGGTCGACTGTACTTGTGTACAGGTGCAGATCCTTTTTGTTTCTCGCTAGTATCTTGTTGGGAGATTTTTTCCAAAGATGCCTTTTCTACTTGTGAATTAGTAGACGATTCTTTCTTCTCGAGTTTACTGCGTGCGGCTGTTCGAGCAACAGACGTAGAATCTGATCTTCTCTTACTTGACATGTTGAACAATTGTGTCGTGTTTACGTTATTTTCGCATTTTATACTTCCGAGGTGGATTGAAATCTTTGGAACGTTATTGGTTCAAATTCTCCTTTTCTAATTGGCTACTGGCGCAATATCTTGTTTTCTGATTGGCTAACTTTGCCGATCGCATTAAAAAATATGCCATTTTCCTAGAAGTTCAAGGGTCAACATACAAGTTTTGCATTTCCTCAGAGGTAGGTGGGAACATGTCAACCTCGGTCCCAGGGTACTCTCACTTGCGGTCTCGGTCCTCGTTCTCAATTTTTTAAGTTAGAATTAGGCCCGGGTCAGACGTTCATCTTCACACGTGCCAAACTAAATTCAGCGAATTAAGCCCATGTAAAGTTCGACGTTTGACCCGAAGTCGATCTTTCGACTGGATCAGTCGGGAAGAACGACCTAAGATGTGCCGAACTAAATGCATAATTTAGAAATAATTGTCTTTTTTATGATGTATTTTCAGCCTCGATTTGACATTTCATTTGTTTTCTTGAGTTCAACGATGCGGAGAAACTCAAAACTACAAACTTTCACGATTAAGTATTTATTGCATACTTGAGCATGGCGAGACTTGATTATAGTTTAGGATGGCGTTTATGCTTACATCACGTTATGTCTTCCAAATTATTTTGGTACTTCAAAACACCTTTACCTTCACCTCTATTGCAGCAAATTCAGCAACCAAAAACTATCATTCATTCTGCTTCTCTTTTGCGTTTTGGCAAGAAACAATCACAAAGGAAAATAGCGATTTGACCGTCATCTGTCCACAGGCAGCCCAAGCTGACGATTATAATTGTGGGTGATTGTTTCAATTTTATAAGACTTTGTATGGGAATAAATATCAGATTCGATGAAACTGTTGAAATTTAAATGTAGATGGCACGAATAAAGGTTGCTTACCTTGTTTGTTGTTTCCTTATGTCTTGCTTGTACATTTTATGGCCATTTGGAGTGATTTAGAGGTGATTTACATTTCAGAGTTGTCCGGGAAACAGATATGATTATTGTCTGAAGTGTTTGTAGTACATGAATGTCAACTTGTGTCGGAAAAGAGAATGAAATACAATGAAAGATGAAAGAAACTCCTGTATCGTTACTCAAAAAGAATTTAGTCACAATTGCTGACTGTCATCTTTTCTGACTGCGTGGGAGAGTGGGGCTAGTACCTCATTAAACAAAGTATGTTAGCACCGTTCTGAGATTGAGTGGTCAAGGCCGAAGGCAATTCTGATATTATTTATCTTTTCTACAATTAAAAGAACTTATATTCATGTGGCTCTGGTGCCCAGATAATATCAATTATACTGTAAGCTAGGTATAGCGAAATGTTGTTTTGTTTCTATAAAGTAAAATGCGGCACGATCTGAATCTCACGTTGTTCAGCTTAGGTGGAGGACTGGATAAATGTGCTTATTCAGTCTTTAATACAATTATTTACTCCAGATTTGTTTTTATTCAATCACTTTTCTCATATTTGTAGTTGCAAAGGTGACAAAATCTTGAAACATCAAGAACTGGTGGCTTGTGGTGCCAGCACAAGAAATTTATATTTTGCGTAAACATTCTAATTCTAATTCACATGACGTGATCTATGGACTACCTAATTTCACACGGAGCAAACGTGCGTGCCACGCTTCTCTTTCTGAATGTTTATTTTAGCAATATCGGCAACTGATATTAACAAATCATTTTAAGACAACTAAAAAAACCTAGTTTAATTATAATCCATAGTTTCATTTTGTAGTTCGCCTAATATTTTTAGATTAGTAATAGAACTATAAAACGAGTTAAATTTTCTGTTTTAGGCAAAAGAACGTTTCAATAATTCAGTGTTGGTTTCAGACAAAAATACTCTCAAAATGCTGAAAATGCGATCTCAGAGAACCCATATTTTCAAAATTTCCGGGGGGGCATGCCCCCGGTCCCCCCTAGGAACTTGCACCTATGGCACTAGAAAAGATCGTAATCAACGGTCACCGCCTGTTTACAAACATTCGACGTCAATTTCATTTGAAAAGGAAAACCCTAAATCATAGTATGGATAGGATATAAGCACTGGATATCGCACTGTCTAGACGAGACTCTAGATCAACGATGTACGTCGGTTATCAGCAGTCAACGATGCATGTCATATATATGATCCCACAAGCAAGGGCACACAAAGCAATCTTAAATCAGGTATATTTTCAGAGTCTAAAGGACAATCTCGACACCAAAACTACAAACTGTATTTTGATGTAATACAGTATACTAAACATAATTACAAACTTGCAATCTCCCTTAGGGGCTTTTATATTCATGTTAATAATGATCCGAAGATATAACTGGTCCACAAAGCTATTTACACCAGTCCGACCATTGAGCTGAGGACTTAAACTCGGGGTCTCCAGGTTTTAAGTCAGTGCTTTAAATCTCTCAGCTATGGTGCCTCCCAATAGTTTTTGTTGTGTCTAGCACAAATCTACGATAATTGCCAGCAGTTTGCTTATTGTTTGTCTTGTTATATCATCGTATATTCATTCTCTTGTTTGAAGGTTATTATTGCCAACAGATGACTTTTTCAGTTGATGTAGACATATCAATACAGAACGATATATTATGGAATATTGTTGGTGTCATTAGCCATCAGTACTTCCAAAGGTATGTGCTTGTATATATATGATTCTGCTGCATTAGTTGCAATTAATTAAGCTCTATAAATGTGATGTCCTGGGTCATACAGTTTTTTCTATTCTTGCAGCATTAAGTTAACATGAAGATATTCCAGACAGCAAAAGTAGATCCTGTATACTGTGGAGTGTCTCTGAATTCCCTGCAGCTATCCCACAAGTTTTTCTTTTTGTGTCCAGCACAAATATGTGATGATTACCAGCAGTTTGGTCGTCACTGCAGCTATCTCACAAGCTTTTGTTGTTGTGTCCAGCACAAATATGTGATGATTACCAGCAGTTTGGTTGTCACTGCAGCTATCCCACAAGCTTTTGTTGTTGTGTCCAGCACAAATCTGCTATGATTACCAGCAGTTTTGGTTGTCTTTTTATTTTGTACTGTCTTGTGATACCATACATATTCATTGTTGCTTGTGTGTTTCCTTAGACTAAAGTTTGTGATGTACAATATGTCGAGTTGCACCAACTTGTCATCATTATTTTGCATAGAAAGTGTAGGGCATCAGCTGGAAGTGAATACTTGCTTATAATTTGTCCTCAAGTGTTTTATCTTGTAAATTTTCTTGAACTGTCATCAAGTTCTATGGAAAAAATAACATTAAATTAATAATTATTAAAATTATCATACTGACACAAAAGTAGAATAACTACGGTATGTTACACTGCCACCCTTATCAACCAGACCAAGATACTTACCTCACATAGAGATAGAGGGCCATTGTTGCTCAAGGCAACCCAAGGGGGCTGAAGGACAGCCCCTAGTGCAAAAACAATGTAACTGACTGGTGATGAAGATCTCAGTTCTCCCTATATTATTCCTCTATTGTGTTTATAATACTTGGGAGAATATATTTTTCCATACAAAGTCAGTTGAATCATTTTTTCACTAGACTGAATTCAATTGTTGAGTACTAATAATTATAATATTATCTATCATGCATAGTGTAAGTAATACAACAATTTTAAATTTGTGATATATCGGATACATTTATTATAGCTTTGTTTATTTGTGTTTTTGAAAATGTTACATGGGCATCTAATATCAATTGTTGATGCATGTTGCATTTCATGTATGTAATCATACTAATCTGACTTACAATTATATCAAATGCATACTTGTGGTCCTTTTTAATCTACTGTCAGTACATCTTGTTTTAGAATATTTTAATTAGTAAATACTTATGATCCAAGATTTTTGCAATGTAGCGTATATAATTATGTATATTGTTTTGCAAATGTATTTTGCATACCATATTAGAGCCTATGTGCAAAATTCATATGAAATTTAGAGATATCTTAATAGCTTCATGATCAGAGTAGTATACACTGACAACAGAATTCTGAACAATACTGACATTTTCTGGTCTGATATAGATGTGATCTATTAAACTTCCAGCTGAAACAAAAGTAGGGCTTTCTACAATTTGCGTATATTTGAGTGTGACCATCAATGTGTTTAGTGGTTTGATTTCACTGTCATTTAAGTAGTTAATGTTAAAATCACCAAGAATCATATCAATAGAATTTTGATCAAGGACATGTTTTATGTTGTCTACATATTGCTGTATGTTTGAGGTTTGTTTTCGATAGAGTAGAAGAAGTGTTTTGCTCTTCAGTGACTTAGTGTTAACAATAATGAATTTAAGTGCATTTACAGAGGGAAAGTACTCATGGTCTGATATGTGAACTGTGTCCTTGAAGCACACTGCTAAACTTGAGAATCTATCAGTATTGTCTTGTCTATAGAGTTGAAAAGGATGAAGGTTTATCCTAATTTGGCTGTCCAAGTCAGTTTGGTTAAGCTGTGTTTCTGTAAGTAACAGAACATCTGAATTGAAAATAGTTTGATCATATTTAATATCAATACTGTGCTTTGGAAGAGATCTCACATTCAGGAGAGAAAGAGATACAAGTGGCATATTTTCAAATGTGTTTTGCAACTGTTGTCGGGAGTTGACATTTGTTAGTGGCATGTCTCTTAGCCTTTGATATTCTTCATGTACTCGAGGATCTGCTCGTATTTGCTTGCTATCAATTTTCCCAAGAATATGGATGCCTTCTAAGGAGGTTGCACGGCTCAATGCTACATATATTTGGCCATAATTGAATGATCTTTGTTTAAACAAGTCAAAACTGACAACAGTGTCTTCTAATGTTAATCCTTGAACTTTGTGAACAGTACATGCCCATGCTAATGTGAGAGGAAATTGCATTCTCTGTATTTCTGGAGATGAGGCTTTACCTGGTCGTACTTTTATTTTAGCTAAGACTGGTATAACAGGCACAAGTTTGTTTTGTTTAGCATAAGCATCGGAGGATTTATTAATTGTCATGGCACCTGCTCTTTTATCATCAAATTTAACATAGACTGCAGTTGGTTTGTTGGTATTTTGATCAACTGCAATTCTAACAACACTGCCCATTTGGCCATTTATAAGCCTATCTGTGATATCGGTATTTGTTGTAAGCATTACTCTTGCACCTTCTTTCACAAATACTTGAGAATCCAAGCCACCCGTTTCCGAGCGTCCCCTTGCAAGTACTTTATCAATGTCTTGTTTTGTTACGTGCAATGGATATTGATCAATAGATCTAAGGACAAATAGTGGTGCTTCAATCTGTTCTAAGAGTTTCTTGTTATGTTCATTAACAGGATTATTTTCAGCCCATATGTGTAGTGCATTCAATGGATATAAATTATCATCCAATAATGATACCGACTTACTCTGAATGCATTTAACGTCATCGTCAGTTTGTGAAGCAGTCCTAAATCTGTTCAAAAGCTCAGTGAATTGACGATCATCCTTCTGCCTCATTATTTCAGTAAGTTCAATCATCTGAAAAATCTGCCATGGATGACACAAGTTGTAAGCATCATTTTTGAAATTAGCAAAAATAGGTTTCTTACGTATTGGTGGCAGCTGATACAGATCACCAACAGCAATGATACTAATACCTGCAAACAACTTTGAGTTGGGTGTGGCAAATATTTGTTTTAGCCTCTGATGTATGTTCAGTAATGTTGTGTTTGCAACCATAGAAATTTCATCAATTATTATTAGCTTTAGTTCAGACAGTGATATTCTCAGTTGTGTTTTCTTTTGGTCTGACATTGCAGGTACGTTATCTCCAACTTCTTTAGGAATTGCCAATGCAGTGTTGATAGTTGTTCCATTTATATTTATAGCTGCGACACCTGTTGGAGCCATCAAAAGGACTGTTGGATTTTCTGGATTTAATGGAGCATGTCTAAATGTTTTCACTGCAGTATGATAAATTGCTTTTATCAAATGGCTCTTGCCTGCACCAGCACCACCTGTAATAAATAGATAGAGTGGCTCCACTTCATTTGGTTTTAAGCTATTCAGATTCTTCATTCTTGTTCTACACCATGTTAGCAATGTGTCATATGCACAGCGCTGCATCGCATTCAAGGATCTTACAGATTTACGAAGTAAGTCATCTGAAATATCTGTCGGTTGGCTATGAGCTACAAGGGCAACGGACTGTTGTTCAGATTGCTCAGAGGTCGATGGCTGTGCAAGATGTGCAGGTAATTGCTCATTAAATGATTCATCGAGAGATGAATTACCTTGCCATTCAGATTGTATCTCTACATTTTCTTGATCATTTAGATAATCATATGAGTGTAAACTACCAAGGTTATTATTTCTTAGAAATTCAAGAGCTTCTGCTACTGCTTCAGCATCAGGTTCAAACTTTGCTCTGTTTGAATCAACAATGGCTTGCACTTCTGGTTCATAGAACATGGATGCATATGTTTCATTTGTGCCAATCAGGTCTACAAGTTCATTTCGCCAAGGAAAATATAACATAAGTAAATGATGAAAAAACTTTTCAGGTTCTTTTTGTTTATTAGGAGTATGAAACCTAATAACACTTCCAACTTTTCTGCATTTCATGATTTCATTGGTATTTACTAATCTTATTTTATTTGGGAGTTCTGCTTGTGTACCTGTATCTGTATGCTGTGATTCAGCCACAGTGTCAGTAAGAACATCTGGCTGTGTGTCATTTATTTCATATCGATTGGTATAATCTTTGTAATAATGAGATGCAAACTCTGCTAGGCATAATCTATCAACAGAAACAATTGAGTTTGGTCTGCTACAGTAACGTTCAATGATGTTTGACTTAAATATATCTGTACTGTCATCCTCCAATTCATCAAGTTCATCTTGGCTCTTTGGGATGCGCAATCTATTTTGTGGTAAATCAGTGCTCACAAAAACTGTTTTGTGAAATATTTTTCTTAACCAAAGTTCTGGCATGCATCGATACACACATTCTTGTGCACTCACTTCTCTAGTAGACAGGAAAGCAGCACCTACTTTTCTTAAAGTGTCTCTGACACTCAGATTAGAATTTCTTGCTTCCTTTGCTGCACTTGTGATAGCCTGTGAACATTCAGTTTCATCTTTTGAGAAATAAGAGCAGACATATGTTATACACTTGTAGTGATTAAACACTGGCTGTAAGTCAACATTCGCTGCAAACCCTTGTACCCCTGCAACAAAGTAGTTGTTGATAAAACAGCTGTCTGTTGATCGTTTGAGATGCAACTCATAATCAGAATCACTAGAAATTGATAACGCCCAGTAATATTCTTGTTCTGAAATTCCAGCAGTTACGAGAACTTGCTCAGAAGTTAAATTTGGGTTATATTCTGATTTACCTGGGTTCAAAATCTCATCAATTTTGGTCTTTACAGTACCAAGAATACTAGCTCGTCTTGTTAAAATGCCAGTTTTCACGTCTTCGCATAAATCGTCTGAGACAGGCTCTGCTACAATTGTTCTGTCTGTGAAAAACTGACCAAAATTAAACCTGCATGGTATGTTCTTGTATTTCCTGCATGTTTTGGAGTGAGTATGTTTTTGATAAGTTGCAACCAACTCATGGAGATGAGGTTCAGTATCTTTGTTTGGAAGATAAGCTTGAACATGCTGGTCAACAAATTCAGTGTATGCTTGTCTGTTCTCACTAGTAAGTTTTGGACAATCAGATGTCCAGATGAGTGCATGTAAATGAGGAGATCCTCTCATTTGGAACTCAATTCTGAGAGCATAATATATGATCTTACCAATTGGATTGGCGTTGCTCATCAAAACATCCTTGAAAAATGTTTCAACTCTGTACTGGAAATGTTTTGCAACAACAACTGGATTAAGGTTTAGCATTGAGCATTTCTCATTATATGACAAAGCTTCAACTTGTTCATCAGCGATGTTTGCTCCCTGGCTCCTAGCAATTATTTGAAAGAGTTCAGGCCACCTAAGATCAGCACATGACAAAGTCATGAACCAGGTTGGAATGCCAAGCTGTTTGACCATAGCCACTACTTCATACATAAATTTCTGCCAGTATGGTGGAGTGCCTGGAATTTGTCTCATAAACAAATATGCTTGATCTTTGGAAATAAGAGTTTGTAAACTTTCTCTGTCTGACCTTATTGATGAGGCTGTCAGAGGCTGTCCGTGCATTTTTTTCAATGCAATATTGATGTTATCTGATACTTTCTTTTGTTCAATGATGAATTGTGCAAAAAATAAGTACTCTGGATTTGTTGCAAACCTTCCACTATAATGTAAGAGGCGTGCATTGAAATACTTGACAGGTGTTAGTTTAATATCTCTTTGGGCTGTGAAACCAAATCTTCCCATTGGAAATAAGTTTGGGAAGGCTAGTTCTTCACACTGTTTGTCAGTCATGAATGAAACTGGATGCTTACTCTCGCCAGGTGCTATGTTGTAAATTTCGTTTCCTACTGAAATACTATTGTCATTTGCTTCTTCAACTGCAGGATAATCTGGAATACAAGACTGTAAACAGGTCTCATTAGGTGGTAATCTGTGTTCATTTAATGGATCATTAGTCTCTTCAAGAGAATCCCCAGTCTGAACATTGCTGGAGCTTTCAGTGATACTTTCAGTCTCTTCAGTTGTACTTGAATTTGAGTTTTCTTCACATTGCTGTAGGGTGGTGAGGCTTCTGTC
>JANVCH010013343.1:0-11772 GCA_025505405.1 Epizoanthus rinbou
CTTTTAGCATTTTAACGTTCTGAAAATATTAGTTTATCCAGCTCTGCTTTGCATCAAGCACTTTTTCGACCAAGTGAACACACACCACTGTGGTCAACATACATTATTATGTATGTACATGTATGTATCTCTATGGAGACACCAAAACAAACTGCGATATATTGCCAAGTGCAGGCTTCAGCTCGTCATTCGACTGTGCACATAGCTGTTTACATGAAAGCGCTAAACAAAATTCTTAAATATGTCACACTTCAAGGTCAGCAATTATGTTGAAGTGATTGATCCTGACATTGGCCATTGGACAAAGAGTATCATTCTGTCAGTGTCCGAGAACAACATGATTCATGTTGGGCTTCCAGGATGGAGTAAAGATAGGAACAGCAACGTGAACATCGCCAATGTCCGTCTTCCATCAGCTGAAGAACCTGGCAAATGCCTGATAAGGGATCATCTTTCGCCTTGGGAAAAACGATTATCGGACGGCATTAATCTCACAAAGTTGGAGAGAGAAGACATAATTTTTTGTCGCTCAGTAAGTGACAGTTCATTCTCTCCTTGCCAGGTTGATGTCGTATTCCTTTCCAAAGGCATGTGCTCGTCCTCCTTCAATTTGGCACCAAGAAACTTATCGCAGCCCCTTCGAATCCCGATCCACTACCAACAAAAGAAGATCCAAACCACCTGCAATGGCAAAAGGGTGAAAATAACCCAGACTGGATGCTCAGCCGATTGCCGTAACAGCACAGCCTGCAGTGTCTCCCCCAGCGCCTTCCCCAGCTAAGATGGATCTCTTCTTCGCCATTACAGAAAGTGGCTTGGCTGTTTGCTGCGGCGAGGCATTTCACAGCTTGGACTGCAACTTGTCGGTGACAAGAATCTTCCTTACTTCGTCATCAGACCTTGCTTTTCGAGGTCGGAAACTTGTAGCCGAACAACTCTGCACAAGAAACGAGTCTGTCGATCTAATGGTCAACCAGTTCATCAGTGAGATCAACTTCAAAAGTGATGGTGCAAAGCTAGCTAAAAGGCCAAAAATTGGGGGGACACTCAAAGAAAGCAGAATTTCTTTGGATGGAAGCAGCTCTGCAGATAGTAGCACTCGGATTGAAGCAGCAAAGAACGTTGGTCGTGTTAGGAGCTATGGTGATGAGAAGAGACGGTTACTATCCATAGTAGCCTTTGATTACCCATATAAAGTGCTGCAAGAATATTTCAAATGTTGCAGCAAAACCATTGCAGCAGCTAAGGTGCATTGCATCTTGTTTGGCCGGGGAGGAGTCCCCAGCGATAAGCTCAAGTTTACAAAACAAGCTATCAGCCAAGAGGTGTTAGATGACCTCTGAATTTTTGAACAGGGATGGCATTTCTCGCCCATCATCCTGTCGAAGTGTGATGGTTGACGGACAAGAAGCTGCTGTACACTACTGGCAGGACTCGGTGCAGAATGTAGTGCGACAATATCTTCTGGAGTTACCCAATGGGGTAAATAAAGCATTCATACATTTACAGCCACCTGCAAAGGAACTTCCGTATGAACACTATGCTGGCAGGATTATGCAATTTGTGTTATGATGATGGCTACACAAACTTTGAGGAAATGAGAACACTTGTAAATGATGTCGTCAAAGACACTGGATCTGCTCAAGCAAATTGAAATTTACGATCGCTACTTGAGAACACAGTTTGCAAAGCAGGTACTGAAGCAAACCATTTTCTCAGTAAAGGTAAAGTGAAATATTCCGAAAATTATTAAATTTGTTTACATTTTCTCAGCATTTTTCAGTTTTTTTCACAAGTTGTTGAAATTTGTAATTCGTCTGACTGAATTTGGCTGTGATAATTTGGGCGGTATAGTGGTACCAACCCCCCCCCCCGACTAGATACGCCCCTGCTTGTGTAAAATACTGCACTAATCGGGGCAAGATGAGGGGGAAGGGGGGGATTTGATTGCTTCTAACCTCCACAGGGAGCGACCTTTTACGAAAACGTCCATCCTTTAAGGAAGGCCAAGCATCAAAGTTTGGACCCAAAGCAAAGAAAGCTAAACTTACTGGTACAGTTTAGGATTAATCATTTAAATGGACTCGAACTCTGCCCTTTATGCAAGGTGAGCTTGTCTTCGTCTTGAGAACATTACACTAAAATGTTGTGATTTATTCTGCTTTTGATTGTACATTTTGTTGTGTTGTGACTTGTGTAATGTTCATTTTAAGCATGACATTGACTGCAGAACTGAAGTTGTTTTACAATAGGTATCACATGTTACTACTTGTCTCAATAAATTTACTATTTTTATCCCACCCTTGCTGCAGCTGTTTGTTTCAGTTTTTGAATCGTTCTGAAAACTAGAAATTCTTACATCTTTAGCAAAAGGAATGATAGTAAGTGTCAAAAGTTCAAGTCTTCATTCGTGTAAAAGTTCTTAGATATATTGGGTAAATAAATTTCAATCAGGGCAACCAATTTTCATGTCTAACCTGCCCTGATGGCAAGTGGTCAAAATAGTTAAGTTACAACACTGGGTATATACTAAAACATTTATTCCTTTTAATCTCGGCCACATTCTCTAAAAATTCGAAGTTTAATCCAAAATTTGGTTCTCCTTCCTTTGGAAGAAGGGGAAGAGCCATTTTTGTAAAAAAATTGAATTGGAGTGCAGCGTCAGAGGTTATGTAAATTTCCATTCTTTGTTCTCTTATATAAACCTAGATTTTAGCCAATCAGAGCACGCGTTATATAAGACTTATTTTATAAAAATAATTATAATATTGATTTTAAAACATCTGCAATGTAATACATATTTAGCAACATACCATTTATTAGGAAGTAGTTTGCACAAGCAGTTTAAATCATACACTGTATTATTTTATAAATATAACTGATAATAATTTATGTTTTATATGCAGGTGTTTATCCTCATGATAACATAATAATGACAAACATGGTTGAGATATTGAGAATTTGCTTGTTATGTTTTTGTTCTTGTCACTTGTCGAGAACCAACTAAATCGTATAACTTTTAGTGGCATAGACTAGTGTAGCCTCTGTTGCAGACTTCTCACACCCAAGTCTGCACACTACTGTGCATCGTTTCTGCGCATTTGCATACATTTATTTCCAGACTGAGCATATAAACAGGCGGTCTGACGCCGACTGAAGAAAAGCTACAATCCCGGCAAATAACCTTGAAACACTTGCACATAGACAGATTTTCAATCTCTAGATCCCCTCCCCACCCTTGTTCAATGTTGAAAACATATAATTATCTGCAGCCGCTGCAGCGTTAAATCAACATTGAGTGGGGGAAGGGGCGCATCTAGGAAAGAGATAGCCTATTTTTCAGTCATTTTATAGTGTTTTAGGCCTGTTTCAAGCTTTTTTTGCCGGGATTGTAGATTCGAAAAAGATGGTGGTTATCTGACACGTTGTCGAATGCTTCATCGAAAAGAAAATAAGATAAGCTTCATTTTAATGTATTTTTATACACGTTTTATTCATGACATATTGTAGAATATATCATGTAACCTAATATATCATGTTACCTATATTGGTACCTAATTGAGTGCAGAGATCAGAACCAAAGGCCTAGACACTGTTCCGAAAAGAGTGACAGATACTGAATGCACAGCAGGTGAACCTGGTGTCCTACTATGTCGGAGAAACAGCAATAAATGCATACACCAGATCTATTGACCACCAAGAAGCAACCCAGAAACTCCAGAACAACAACGCCCTGGGTAAGCATGCCCTTGAGTGCCATGGGGGGCAGCAGATAACCCTAGACATGTGAGTGACTAGCACGCACCAAGACCCCCTGACCAGACAAATACAAGAAGGTGTGTCCATTGCAACAGGGGTGAGGCATAAACGAGACTCAAAAATGCCTCACCTCGAATGAACAGCAAGGCGGAATATTTACAAGGTGCTGTCCACCAAACACGATCCTACAGGGGCAGCATAAGTAGTTGCTGAGCAACATCAAGGTTTTTTAATATAACGCACTGTTTTGATTTGAGCTCAGTGAAACAAGACAAAGCTTCAACGTATTTGTGTGAATCATTTACAATTGTAATTGTATTACACTGAACTCAAGATGCAATATGACACTTTCCCCACGGGTTTCAAAATTTAATTGTCGAATTCACAGAATTATTGTACACGATTTACATATTCAAGCTTTTATTTCAATCTTGTATTATAAATTAAGTAACATAATTTGCCGTATAATTTTTAGTTGCACATTTATAAGAACTCACTATAATGAAATTGCACTCTACTAAAGCTGCAAATTATGGCAAGCACTCGTGCAAGCACGTCAGTTCGGCCTCTCACTGTTCTAACACAGGACGATGGTGTGCCAGGGTCAAAGCTTGAGAGAGATCCAGATAGCTATAATCTTGTATCCTATAAACGCTGGTTGAAATGTAGAGGTTTGAAACAAGGCAGTCATGTACCCGAGGTTAGAGAGTGGGTGAGGAATTGCATAAAAGCCGGCAACCACCATCTACTCGATGTCAGTATCGATGACGGCAAATGGTTCTGCGAGAAAGTTTACAGGGAGAGCACCCAGTTGAATAGCTGTGTGAACTTATCACAACAAAATGTGGATATTCCCGTAATTCCAACGTCTGGATGGCGACCCTTTCAGTCTCAAGATATTCCCGTCCTGTTTAACTATGGCCATATATATTATTATGCATTGGAGTCCATCAGTACTGTTGCATTTGACCTTGCACAAGATGGAGACCATTGTCATCATGGCCTTGGGCACATGAGAGATAAAAGGCTGACCCAAGGGAGAAAGTATGTTACTTCTGGATATGTGCATGATTTGCAGGACACAGAAACTGATACGCATTCTTTTCTTAGAGCCCATGTTGGCCGTCCATGGAGTAGGTGTATTAGGCCCCTTCCCTGTTACTCATCGAGGTAATAGGTACATTGTACTTTTTACAGATTTGTTTACAAAGTGGCCAGAGGCTTTTTGTGTCCAAAACACAGAAGCTGCTGCAATTGCATGACTGTTCATAGATAAGATAATAGCCCGTCACGGTAGCCCTAGGTTTCTTTTATCGGACAGAGGAGCAAATTTTATGTCACAATTAGTTTCAGAAGTGTGTAAACTGTTCAGCATTCACAAGATATTCACAAGCTACAATCCAAAGTGTGACAGACAGGTGGAACGAATGAACCAAAATCTAACACAATCTTTGGCATTGTACGTTAGCAAGGATCATTCATGTTCGATCTATTTTGTTTGCATATTGAACATCCGTATCCGAATCTACCGGAGATTCGTCGTTTTATTTGCTGTATGGCAGAGAACCGAGGTTCTCATGGCTGCATGATTGAGACCCACACATAGTTTATGGGATAAAGCCAGACTAACCATTCTCAATTTCCTTGGCGCAGACACACTTGAAAAATCTCAAAATACAAACATATATTTCTAGGACTTCAATCGGTAAATGCTTGTGAAATCTGTTTCGTTGTTTCGTTATGTTTCCTTAACCAAAAATGAAATAAAATACGCCACTCTGTTCCTCAGAAAAGCCGTTTGTTCCTGTATCGAAAATTATACTATTTACTTATCTTTCTCAACTAAAAGAAGTCGGAGAATAAGGTTCTATTGTATGGGAGTCCAGTGCTGACAGACGATCGCTCTACATCACACATATTAGCCAATAGAATCAGGACTTTTCACCCAGAACCAATGGAATTTCTTCTTGCCCTAGACACACTTAGATATCTAGTATTACAAAGTTGTCTATGTACAAAAACTCGTGCACGCCCAATCTTTGTTGGGTAGTCACTGTATTCGATCTCGTCAACAAGCTTAGATGTATTAAAGTCCCATGTACCAGCAACCAAGTTGGTTGGAGAATCTATTTGTTGGCGAGTAAGAATGCTTTCACCAATCAGTGTGCTTCATGTCCTCGTCTCCAAACAAACAATACGATCAAAACGAGAGGCCCGATTGGGTTGAGTTAACGAGAACTTGGACACCGGAATTTAGAGCAGAAGTAGAAAGAAAACAGCAGTTATAGAAAAACTATCGTTCATATCCGGCAGGATACCTGTATGAAGAATGGAAAAAAGCAATTCCTGATTTCCACAGATATGATGCGCAGAAGGGATTTTGGGCACATATTAAGTAACTTTCTTATACTGTTCCAATTAGGGATGTTGCTTGCCATACTCCATACCCCAATAACTTGCATTTTATTTGTATTGGTGTTGTTGCTTGTAAAATGTTAAATTGTTATTTACGTATGTATGAATGATTGATGTCTATTCTGTTTGAATCTATTGCTTTTTGAAAGGTGATTAATTGAGGTAGGTTTCAACCTTACCGTTGCTAAGATCACTTACACAGTGTCTCATTAATTGTTTCAAGTTGTTGACCAGATCGAAATAAAAAACTGGCCGACAAAGGCAAAAACTTTTGTATCGGATACATACTTGGAAGACATCCAAAAATCTATTTTTAAGAAATTTCGAAAGAAAAGGGGCGTGTCACAAAAACTTCCGACTGTTGCAGAATATTCTGACATTTCTAGCTCCAATGCAGATAGTTAAGGTACAATGTCTAACTGAAATTTTAGATCCATTCGAAATTAACGCTTCGGAAAGTGAAAAAGCTAAAATATCAGCCGAAGAACTAGCACAAACAGTGATCGAGGCACTGCAAACATTTGACAAATGTTTTCCTCAAGCAAAAGAGCAAGAATACTTGTGGTTAGCTGCAATACAGCAATTGCTTGAAGCAAAACACCAACACTGTGAATTTGAAAGGTGGAATAAAATTTCCGTATTTCAAAAGAAACGAAAATGATGATGTGCATGATTTTGTGAGAAAATTTGAACACGCTGCGACCTTTTGCAGTTGGTTAACGGAAAAACAAACCATTGCTTTGCCCTTATAGCTCATGGGTTTTGCATATAGCTGGTACAATAGCTTCCCAGATGCATCAAAAGTTTCATATGAAAGTCAGTGGCAGTTAAAACAAAATCTTAACCAGAGAAAACAGGGTGTGGCTGAGTCCTTAACGGATTACACAGCTGTTATTCGCACTCAATGTTGTCGTCTGAAATTACCTAAATCCAAATGGATCCACAGATATATTTCTGAAAAAGGTTTTGCAAATTTGTGTATCCCCGAATGTTGGGTATGATAATGCATGTCAATTATTGGATATGGCCAATCACAATACAGTAACACTACATAAATTGACATAGATATTTAGCAGTGCCTAAGACACTATATAACTTCATGTAACATTAGGGCAACTCCAAACACAAAGAAGTGTGAATAAATAATTCCCGATACAATACAGAATCTTTGCATCATAAGTCAGCCGTAACTGCGAGTAGCTTTACCAAGAGCATCCCCAAATCGTCAAGCACCAAGCCCTATCACACATGTGTTATAACCTAAACACTCACAACGCCTGTAATATATTGGTGTGAGAATTCTAAGAGCCTTGCCTCCCAAGCCATGAATATGCTTCTATTTTGATGTTGTTTCCAAATCTTGTGAGTCTCGTTTTGAATATCGCATGAGCATCTTACGTTTGGAAATTTGATCAGAGTAGAGTACAAGGGATTAGGAACATAAGAACAACGGATCAGAACAGAACAAGAATACTGATCAGACTAGAGTAGAAAGGGTTCGAAAAAAGAATGAGAACAGATCAGAACAAGAACACTGATCAGAGTAGAGTTGAAAGGGTTCGAAAACAGAATGAAAACAGATCAGAACAAGAACACTGATCAGAGTAGAGTTGAAAGGGTTCGAAAACAGATTTGCGTTTTCAATTTGCTATGTCAATTTGGAGTAAAGTGTTTAAAAATAAGAAATTTAGAAAACAGGTTTGCATATATCCAGTCTATAAGCTTCTTATGTTGTCTGGAGTTCTGTTTATGAATAGATATCTTAAATCCTCCACATTCCTTTACCAGAAAATACAGCTAGTCTTCTGTTTCCCATTTTTCCCATTACAAAGTGCAATTTAAACTCAAGCTATTGTCGCTGCACACAGTCTTTTATTCTATTACCCACTATTTAGACACAAAACATTTTGAGTAGCATCGACTACATTCATAAAGTTATCACAGACCTTATTTCAACAACGAGAGAGACAATCTCAAAGGTAGATCCAACTTACGCGATAGCAAATCCAATGAACTACAAGGGGCCGATTTAGAAACATCTCGATCCACCATGTCCGGCAGACCCAATAAGAGGACAAAGAGAATGAGAAAGACGATAACGGAAACTTCAAGTTCAGGCGACTCTGATGATGAAGAAGAGCACAGGGTTAACGTTCCCGATTTTTTCACCCAACAAGCTGTAAAGCAGAAACGTACACGACTTTTGCCCGACTATTCTAACTTTGGTTTGATGCCGAATGCAGGAGAGAGTTTGACGAAAGTCGAGTCGACTGCGAACAATAACAAAGATTATGTAGTTAAAATTATGCCTCAGAAGGTCAGTGGGTTTTCTGCTCTTGGTGTCAGAAGAACTAAACCAAAATTGAGAAAAGGTGCACCTCGCCCTCAATTCCCATATTACATGGAGGGTCTTTCAAACTTTGTATTTTTTGACTCAGAAGTCATCGATCGTACCTGGTTACTGAATCCCGTGATTCCTTGGGTAAAGGGAAAGAAGCCTAATATTTTAGGGAATTTAAACATTTCGGTTATAGGCGGGTTGGGTATGAAGACGCACAGAGGTATAAAACCCACTACCACTTTATTGCATAATTTGCCATATTGCCGCGATCTAGACATTTCGAATTGTATCGGGTGTAATGCCCAAGAAATAGATATTTCGTTTTCCACTCTTCGCCTCGACATCGCCACCTTGCGAGATTTGTCTGCTCAATTGCCTGTTGCTATTTCAGATGCTGTCAACTCCTACATTTTCATGTCAAGAGACAAAGCACCTCCTTCCTTTCTTTTGAATCTCCGCGTATTGTTTTTTTCTTTGCGCACCATTCATGGTTTTTTAGGTTCTCTATTGCCCGTTAATAAGACGACTAGAAATCTGAATGAATTCATAACATGGGTGAATGTTAAATTTCTAACATCGGATAGAAGTCATTTCCCCGTCAGCCCCGAATCATGTGTCCTTATTTTTGCAAGACCTCTTAAATTGACTAGAGAGTCAATGGCTTTGATTGAAAATTCTTTTGATGTTTATGTGAAATTTTACAATGCATTCTTTTGCTTTTATATTCGTCTCTATGAAATGGTGTCAAAAAGACCAGATGTTTTGGCTTTTATCTGGCAAAATGACTATTCATTGTTGTCAGAAAATGACATTAAAACCCTTTTGTGTTTGTGTGATTGTTATGAACGTAGTTTTGGATCCCGAAAGGAATGGTATCTTAATTACTCGCTCAACGCGACTCTCGAAAGACGCAGGCTTACTCTCAATTCAAAAGTCGCCCCCGTCCGTGATGATTCGAGTGACGACTGAATTGTCATGTATTTATTTAGTATATAAATAGAGTAGAGTATAGAAATAGAGTATATAAATAGAGTAGAAATAAAACACCGCAGATAAAAACTCATTATTTGAGGCGTTGGCGTGTGTTTCTTTATGTGATATTTATAATCCCACAGAACGCGTGTGTGCCAACAGCTGGTACTTAGGCTCATACATTCAATGGGGCATGGGTGGAGCTACAAAGGAAGTCACATGGGCTTCTTTTGTTGAATGGCTATCAAACACAAAGATGGATGCTAACCATATTCACTTAGTCATTCCCGAGAGCAGACATTCACCACTCTTCGGTTGTGCGTGTTTGAATTATACAAGGCGCTACGATTTAAATTTTATTAAATCCTTCTCCTTTTTTTGTTGCAGACGAAAAAATGTGGGGCTTTAATTGCTAGAGGGGTTCCTCTTACTAGAGTGGGTCCTCCCGCTAAAAAATTCAAGAGTTCGATAATTCGCCCCGTCATTTCACGGAGATTTCAAGAAACGATTGCATTAGAAGATGACAACATCTTCGATATCGTGCAGCGCAAAGAGCAGCAAACGACTCGACACAGCCCCGTGGCCAGTCCCTTGAATAGTCCTCTACACAGTTCGGAGAGCAGCCCCGCGAGTGATCCGATGGAATCGGTGGCTCGCTCCTTGACTAACATCAATAGAACATTGCTGGTCGCGAATACAACACCTCCCGATACATCACGCGATTTGGATATTCTCGGCAAGGATAATGAAATCTCACTCCACAAAGAATGTCTGAAAAATCAAGAGGCAAAGCTGCAGGAACAGGCTATCCAGATAAAATGGCTGGAGATGAATACAGAGACGAGCTCCGTACAAATAACTTCGATGGAGCAGGAATATCTGCGTATCAGTGACGAACTCAAGGACGTTCAGACAGAGCGGTTGACTCTACTGCGACAACTGCAACGCATGAGTCATCAAGAAAAAACAACAAAGGCATCCACGGATACACTCAATAACTACATTAAACGGCAAGCTTCGCTGAATGAGGAACTTGCCGTTGAATGTAATAGACTAACGACCGAGACATTGCGTATGCAGAGTGAGATCAACGTAATCCAAAAAAGTCTGCAAGATGCCCGAAAAACTCTCGTCAGTGTTCAGACCAAAGAGAGTAATTGGGCAGGATTATTTGGTATTGTCGAAGCTTCCATGTCCCCTGTTCCACCGATCCAACTCACAGGTGCACATTGCATGGTGACAACCACAAATATATCACCCATTTCCTCCACAACGCAAATTCCACCGAGGCAAACGGAGGAGATGGATGCTGTTATCAGCGATATGTTTGCCAATACACAGGTAACACCCATTACTTAATTACGGTGCTTTGTCGAACTCAGTCAAGTATTTATATGGATCGAGAACTAAACATTTTATTGCTATGCATAGGACGAGATAACCTTTGATATGCTGGTGGACGAAGGAAAGAGAACAAATCAGGATGACCATCTTATGGATGCGGTCATGACTCTAGCCGATATGGCTAATATTGCACAAGCACCAAAGACACCTAGTGAACCACGATATTCGCCACTCAAGACTCCAGGCTCAATTGACATTTCTTCTATACCACAAGAACTACCACCAACCCCAAGTGAGAATATGGCAGATATCGTCATTGGAGAGGATGCCAGAAACGAGCTGCTCATAATTGAACTGATAAGCAATCATCCAGACATTCACCACAAACGCTATTCTGCCTACTCCGAGGCACCACAGAGCACAAAAGAATTGGTCGAGTTACTCGTTCAATATTTGCGCTCGATAAATATTCAGATATATGACCTCGTCGAGGAACGGAATAGAGAGTGGTGCATGAAACAGCACGATGAGCGGGTGGCATGGCATTTGAAAGAACAGGAGAACTGGTGGGATTCGATTAAACCGGAAACTATCCAAGGCCCCCCCGGCTGTGAGTTATGAATATGAAGGGAATTGAGAGTGCTAGAAAAACACAGAAATATGGCTCTCTGTCCGGCTCTCTGGTTATTAACAGTTATGTGGAAAAGTTAGCAACTGGGTTATCAGTCGAGGTGATCGATTTAGATGCCTTGATTTACCCACCACTTGAAAGCGTTGCACGATTAAAGCCAGTGGAATATTACACCCGAAATAAGGCTAGTGTCTTTGTTACTTGGTTGTCGAATCATATTCTGGTACACACGAAATAGACTTACAGTCTTTACAATTTAAAATCCAAATGGAATTGTCTTACCTACAATGCAAATAAAAACATCTGGACT
>JANVCH010013344.1:0-11970 GCA_025505405.1 Epizoanthus rinbou
AATAACATTTATAAATCAAGTAATAGGTGCTCACAGCTTGGGAGTTAGTTTAGCTGTGAGGACCTCCACCCCCAAGTCACGTGGTAAATTGTGCAGCTTCTAAATGTCCCGCTTCAGCTAATCAACTTGCCACTTGACAAGTTTACTGAATGTTTAGATTCACTAAAAGCTTTCGCATAAACATTCCAAAGCTCTGGAAGAACTACCACTACAGAGCAAGACACCAGGTGCAAATATGTTGCATTAAAGTAACTGATTCATGATCAATTGATTTTAAAACCCTATTCGATGCAAAAGAGTCCTTTGCTATGCACTGAGAATGGATCTGTTCAGTTAAGTGAACGACCATGTTGTGACAGAAGGCCTATAAATGAACGATAATAAACTGCAATGTCACAACTAACACTTTCTCGATTAAGCAAAACCCACACATGCGCTCAGCCAAATTTACCGAAGCAGTTTTAGACGAATTACTTCATAATAGTTTAACATGTTCACACATTTTCTTCAATGATTTCGTCTAAATAAGAGTGTGTGTGTGTGCTCGGTTGAATCAGGAAATGAATGACAGAGGTGAAGTCTGTGCAGCGTGATTTCGTCTAAATAAGAGTGTGTGTGTGTGCTCGGTTGAATCAGGAAATGAATGTCAGAGGTGAAGTCTGTGCAGCGTGAAAAGTACGTGGTTTGTTATTGTATTTCCGTAGCCATGAAATGATCAGCTCTCTTGCTTTGTCTCTTGTGTAAAATGTAAGCTTGAAATGAAAATTATCAAATATCTCAGAAACGGTGGATTTTAGAGCAAAACACCCGGGAACGAGATCGACGCGGCACTCGATGTTAGTCGCGGTTGCAAAATCTAGGCTCCGAATTTGCAAAGTTGGAGGCGGGATTCAAGAAAAAGTGCAAACTTCTCCCTGAACGTGTAGGCCTCGCTTGACATTCCCATATACGTGTGCACATACGTAATTCGAAAACTCTTCCAAAATTATTACCACCCCCAATACTTGTGGGTGGAATTAAAAATGGAAATATGTCGACTTTTCAAATATCGCCTCCACTCGATTACAATTAAAAAGGTCAAAGAAACAGGGGCTCACTCAAAATCACTCCAATGTGACGTGGGAGCCCTCACTAAAGCTGCTCACTAATAGAACAAAAATGCCAAATCATATAAATAATCAGTTCTTACAATTAATTTTTAGAAGTAACAAAAATCCGAATTAATAAATGCATTCAGAGACTGATGTTACAACAATTAAATCATTTGTATGATATAAAGTGTATCAAGTCTAGGTATGAACAGTTCTTGGCTCTACGTACGTGTATGTCCATTGGTTTCGCCGGTCAAAAAAAGCCAACAATCTATTTTGATCAAAGATAAAACTATGACTGTTGAAAAGGCCAACTATTACGGACATACAGGTGCAAGAAACTGTTGAACAGATACGCCAATTTTTGAGGACATAGCTAGAAAAAGTTTTCGCCCCAAAATTCAATAGGACACACATCAGACCATAAGACTAGGGGACCTATCTACCGTTGGGTATATTAAACTAATACCGATATTGAAGTATTAATTAATAAGTGCTATCACTGAAACACCGGCTGTGAAGGCGATGTATTCTCATCTAAGGTGCTTAGCAAACAAGTATTCGTCTTTTCACAAAGTTTGTTCGTATTTGTCTTGAATAAATATTGTCTTTTATAGATTATTTCATGTTAATGTATGTTACCGCTCTGTGCTGTGTGCTAAATAAAATCAATCAACTTTATTTCATCACATAACTCATAGGTTATAACAATGAATTTATTACAGTAATGTAAAACGTGACGAGGAGTCACTGGAGAGCATAGAATGCTTATGTAACACTGTTGAACATGCAGCAAACGCTTTTAACGTTTGTTTGTTAACACAATGTGACATTAAGTTTGTTTCCAAACAGCGCACTGATCGCTCCGCACTTGCAAAAAATGGTTTATCGGACTGCCATTATCTCTGGAGGGAGCCGAGAATGGAACTTTTTGTGGCGAAAATATTACGAAACTCGTGATGCAACTCAAAGAGAAAAGATTATCTATGCATTAAGTGCCACGACGGACAGAGCACTTCTCTCAAGGTATGCTACAAGTTAAATGCACGTCTATTGAGCAGCGCAGCCAACTCCAATTTAGTTTCTGCAAAACAGTTGTCGATTTCTAAGGTTTTTCAAAATCACCAGAGTTCAACAAAGGGTTAAATCATGTTGGTTCATGACCAATAAATGTGTAACATAATCCACGAAGTTCCAATCAGCTGGTACTACTCTTGTATACTCTTCTACAGCTTGACTTTCAGTTTCAGTCCATTTTGGGGTCCTGTAGTCAATTGTGAGAGTTCTTTCTAGTTTCTTTGTTAAAGATTTGCTTCAATAGTGGCAGACACTGTACAAACAATGCACAAACAATGTACCAGGGGCGGATCTAGAGATTTTGGAATGGGGTGCAGCATTTGAGGGTTAAAAATGATGGTTCCATCGATCGATCGATTGATTGATTGATTGATTGTATCATTATATCATTGAATAATTGAATCATTAAATCATTGAATCATTTCATCATTGTACAATTGATTGATTGATTGATTGATTGATCAACAGGCTACTAAACCACACACTAAGTCACCGTACCAGGATCCAGGACACGTTCATGATCCTCCTGTCCCTAGCAGGTGGCCCGTATGGTAGAACTATGCTCCTGAACTTTCTCAGCGATCACCTTGCCAATATTGTTGACAGGTAAGAAAAAATAAAAACAAAAACTAAAAAAATATAAATATAAAGCAGTTAGGTCCTACAATAGTATAAAACACTCCAAATCTCTTAAAACAATAATGCATTTCTAAGACCGTTTGTTATTATTGCTATCATTGCTGTTATTGCTGTTATTGATGTATTATTATTAGTATTGTTCTTATTACCAACTGTTAGGTAACGTCGTGTTATGTAAATTCCATTGATTGATTGATTGATTAATTAATGAATTGATTGATTGATTGATTGATTGCTTCATTGATCCATCGATTCATCGATTCATTGATTGATTGATTCATTGTTTGAATAATTATGTGAGTGGAATATTCATTCCATATTATAACTTTGCTCTTACTCTATGTAGGGTTGGAAGAGGAGGAAGAGAAATAAGAATAATTCTTGTTAAAACAACCGCAAATGTTTGTGACCAACATTCTCTTACCAAGGTATAGTTGTGTGAGATTCTGACAATTGGATTGTAACTGAAGGCCATATAATATCTGTGTGTGGCTGGGGATACAAGAAGGGGACCAATATTGACTAGTTTGTTCATAATCCTCCATAACATCATTTTTGCTTGAGCCAATAACCTTCTGTTCTCATGAGATACCTATCCAAGGTAATGTATGAGGTCCTGGGACCGTGTATTACAAAACGCGATGCTCTATTCCGTATATACGTCCAATTGGCACGCCGCATACTCTAACTGTGCCAATCACCTTCTGTTCTCATGAGATACCCATCCAAGGTAATGTATGAGGTCCTGGGACCGTGTATTGCTCTATTCCGTATATACGTCCAATTGGCACGCCGCATACTCTAACTGTGGCTGTACAAGTGCTTTGTATGCTTTCTCCTCTACCTTGGGACTGTAGGGTTTCAAGGTATAAGGAACAATAAATATCGTCTTGTTGGCCTAATATAATAATAATAATTATTATTATTATTCCACCCGCTCTCGTCGTAATGAGTTGAATTCCAACTCAGCGCAGAAGCTTTTACACTGATCAGTTCTTATTAACCTTTTGCCAAGAAATTCCACTTTGAATTTAATACTGATGTAAGGAAGTTTAACATCGTGCTGGATTAGATTAATTAACATCATTTTATGATTGCCGACAATTCTCTTGTTCAGTTAATTTATGTTTACAATTCTAAGAACATTGGAAAGGTGCTTTTTGTACAGTCAAGCTGTGTTTGTTGTTGACAAGTTTAATATGTATCTGCCTCGTAGAACATGGGCATAGAAAAATACTTGCTATACTTGCAAACACAATGTTTCGAATGTTAACGCCAACGGCCACCAAGTCAGCATTTCAAGTTCCTCGTTTGTGTATTGACATAGTTCTGTTAGTTCTGTTTCATGCTTTCTCATGCTCCCTTATTTACTTGTCTAGTTTATGAAAATGAATGACTTATTGGAGAATAATCAGAATATTTCATAGCCGCTTGAAGATAAGGATGTTATCTTCTCGTGTTGACCATCGTTCGCTTCGCTCACTCGTGAGGATATTGTCAACACTCGAAGATAAAAATCGTATCCCCGCGCGGCCATGTAATATCCTCTCTATATATATTTGAGAAGTGATTTTACAACATCTCACTGAAGTTTATCAACAGTTCTTTCTCAAGTATGGTAGAATAACCCTTCAACAGATCATCAAAAATTATACTCCCAATCTAATTACGGTCTCCATGACAACCCGTTATTGTCTCACGTGCACCCTATTTTGGACTTTCAATCGCTTTTTACGCAAAAAAGAGTTGGTGACCTGCATCTTTTATTATTCAGTCTATAGTCATTACAATATTAAGTACCAACAGTGTTTCAGATAATCCGAACAAGTCCTGAAAAAATTTCGAGAATCCAGAGCGAGGAAAGAATTAAGTCGACTAACTGAATGTTGGCAGTTGTGTCCGAGTTGTGAAAACTACAAATACAAGTTGGCAAGCGACTTGGAGAAAAACGTCTTATACTTTGTCTGTCGGTGATAATTGATTGATTGTGGCTTCGTTTTCCTGAGTCGCCTTCAATGTTCGCTATGGAACTGCTGACAGACAACAATTAACTTGTATTTTGAACAGGTAAAGGCGCTGTTTCAAAAGTACGAGTATCTTATCCCCGCCTCCTCAACTACCAAGCACAAAGTACTGGAAAACATCGAAAATAACATTGCATGGCTGAGGATGAATGCAAATGGGGTAAAGCAGTGGCTTATTAAGCGTAAGATAAGCTCCAAAGCGAAAGATTTCCCGAGTTACTCATCGGACACTTGCATGAAATATATGCTTTCCAAATTCACTGTACAGCGCACTTAATAAAAATACACGTACTCCCTGTTTCGATTGTTATTGTTAACCATTAATGAAATAGGCAAAGGGGGATCGACTCCGCCAAACGGATTATTTTTAAGATGTCTCTCTTCACATATAAAGCCGAGATTTAGTGGGAAGGGAGAAGGGGAAAGGGAATAATCCTTTTCTTCCCATACGGCCTGAAATCGCTACCAGAGATCAATGACAACACCAACAGCAACTGAGGCAAGTAAGAATTCATTTATTTCAATATTCACTGAGATATAGTAAATGGCGATAATTTCCCATACATTCTCTTATATTTCATTCGACGCCATATTGAGAGTCAGCAAAACATAGAGTATGGGTTTCCTGTGAAGCAACCTGACGTCAGGTAGGTGAATAGGAGAGAAGATGTACACAAGAACTGAAAGACAACGAGTTAATAGATCACATGGAGGTATACGGAAGGTTTTACAGGTTCCTAGAAGAAACAAAGTTAAAAATAATGAATAATGAAATGTTTTCATGTGGGGGCCGAACTCCGGTGAGAAAGGTTGGTTTCCCTGTGATATTGCGTTCCATGGCAAATGATTTGGGCAACCTGTGGGTTAGTGGTCACATGATCGCCTTCCAAAATGGCGCTTCGAAGACGAAGCTTCCGCGTCGAAGCATTTTCTTGTTTCATACAGATGCTACTTTGTGTATTTGTTGCCTCAGGACAGAATAGTACAATATCTCCAACAGCAGGTAAGAGGATGTAGAATTAAAATCTGTTATGCTGCCGTTTCGGAAGAATCATTTCAAATAATGTCAATGTGCATCATTAACAGTCGCAGGACATGAGTCGTGCAGTGCTGGTGGTGAGCAGTGCTAGTGTGTACCGAGAGCACAATGTCAAGCGAACGTCATTTGTTGTATAACATGCGATAGCACACAATTCTTGGAATTGTTGTTGCCCAGACAGCCTTTATGATGTTTTGCCAGTATGTTTTGAATTTGCGGCCAGATCACATAATGACATATGGCATAAACTAAGTTTTATAAAACTAGAGTCAGTAGAGGAGTATTTTGAAAAGCGTCTGTAGAAGCAGTGTCTAATGATTTATAAATGCATGTTTACTTGGGAAGCAAAGGTTCGCGTACATAATTTCTTACAAGCCCTAGGGAAAACTGGATGGGGCAAAATCAAAATGCAGGTTCAGGTTTGCAAGTTAGAAAAGGGGTTTCACTAAAGGCGACGCTAGGCCCAGCAAAACGAAAGATAAAAAACTGAAAAAGAAAACAAATTTTATGTCAAAAGGCCGAGACAGCTCGAGACCTATAGATTTATATATTACCTGCCGTCCCCATGAGTAGTGAACAACCAATCTTGATGAAGCTCACTGATCACCCATTGATATTTATAGACAGCTCTAATGGCTAATAAAGACCAAAAGGAGTTGATTACTGTAGTATACATACTAGCAAATTTCAGAAAACTGATATAGCAACTTTTCATTATTTATTATTGTTGTCATAATATCATATGTATATGTTTTTTGCATCAAACTTGCATGGCATTTATAATACTCTGGGGCAACAGAAGACAATAAGCCGTACTACAATTCTTAAAGTAAATGAAAATACAAAATATTAAATAGGCACAAGTTTATCTAGAATAGATGCTGTCCTATCAATCCTTATTTCAGCAGCCAATAGAGATCATTTTGCTTCACTGTTAAAGATTGATCAGAACAAAATGCTCGCGTCAGCGAGTCATGTGCCAATTCTCATCTCTGATTGGTTGCCAGTACTCAACTCTCGAATTTTATTGGTCAAAACCTCCTTTGACAATGCAAATGACAATGAGCATTTGACAGTGAAGCTAAATCGTCTCTATCCTGCCAGTTGACAGGTCTATGCTTCAGAAATTTTGTCAATGTGCACTTTTTGCAATGTGATCGCCTTGCCCACGGCTTGAGCCAAGGTCCAGAAAAGACCGGATTTGATATATTTTATGATCACAAACAGTAAAGAGTATGTGAGTTGTAATTTCAATTTGTGTTCAAAAATCACTTTCACTCTCAATTTTTCTGCTAAAAATAACAGGATTTGGACATTGCCTAAGTCAGCATTTTCAAATTTTTGTGACATTCACATTAACAGAACATAATTTTTTAGCAACTTTGTATGAATCGTTTAATACAATACAACAATACTTTATTGTCATCTCCCCTGTGGGGCTTTTCAGAGACAATTACAGAATAAACTATACAATGAATTACAGGAAATCTACTAATTATATACAATCTAAAACCTAAAACCTAATACCTACTAAAATCTACTAAAAGTCTAAGGAGTATTAAAATATAATTGCGAAATATTCTTTAAAACGATCTAGAATCTACTAAAATCTAAGAAGAATTTAAAAGGTAACTGCGGAGTTTTTTCTTAAAGACATTGGTAGAGGTACTTAATTTGATATCGTCGGGGAGGGGATTCCACAGGGTGACGGCTCGGTAATAACACCTTCTTTGGCCTGTGGCGCTCTTATATAACGGAATATTTAAAAGTTGCGAGTTTTTAGTTGAGCGACCACTTATGCTTCCTCTACTAATAATTTTTTTTGTCAGGTGGCTTGGTGCCATTCCATTCATACATTCAAATGTTAAAACTGGCTCCAGGCCTGCTCACATATGTCGCAGACCGGTGATATGTCCCAACCTTGCAGCAATGTCTACGATGCTACCTGCGGTACCCTGCAGCGTATGTGAATATCTATGAGTTGAACTCAACTCAACTTTCCCGATCTGTCGGCGACAGCACCGAGTCACCCGGCAATGTCCCGACATGTCTGCGATAGATGTTCACATATGTAATAAGATACACCAGGTAGCAAGGCAGACGTTCCTGTTGGATTGTCGATTGAACGTGTGCGTCGTATCGCCGGTGTATCAGTTGTATGTGAACCAGGCCTAATGGTGATATATCTTCACAATTTACAACGAATAGAATATAATAGAACAGAATACTGAGAATAGAATAGAATAGAATAGGATAGAATAGAATAGAATAGAATAAAATAGAATAGAATAGAATAGAACAGAATAGAATAGAATAGAATAGAATAGAATAGAATAGAACATAATAGAATAGAATAGAACAGAACAGAACAGAACAGAACAGAACAGAACAGAACAGAACAGAACAGAAAAGAACGGAACGGAATGGCATGGCATGGCATGGCATGGCATGGCATGGCATGGCATGGCATGGCATGGAATGGAATGGAATGGAATGGAATGGAATGGAATAGCATAGAATAGAATAGAACAATTTGTTTAGATACGTAACGCCTAAGAGGTAAAAATGAACTAATAAGTTTCGTTCTGGATTTGACTGGTTCTTACGATTCTAACCGGTTCTGTCTGGTTCTAACCGGCTCCTTCAGCATCTATAGTATTCCATAAAATCATGAATCGTTATATCACAACCCGAAGGTTATATTAGAAACGTTTACATCAACCGCAAAATCTCCTGTTGGCATAACTCGCTGCAGCTACACTACGGTGAGCAAATAGTGAAATCAGTTTAAAAAGTTAGAATGGTTTACTTGCAAGATTATCTACTCTTTATAGCAACAGCGCATAAAAACAATAGCCACCTGTTTCTTCGTAGTCAAGCTGCTCAGTGTGACGATCATGGAAAGAAACAGATCTTAATGGGATATTTGTGATAGATAGCGTACAGGAAAATACGACAGATGTATTGAGAGAGGTGCGCTTCCGAAGCCTTTCTGTGTGAAATGACTAATTTGGTAAGATACAATACAGCGCAAAGGCAAGACGGATTTGTGTTTGTTTGGTTATCCACCGCGTAAGGCGCTGCTCCTTTGAAATAAAATGATAAATCTGCAGGTTACAAAGTTAAATGTAGGAAAACCATGTCACTGAAAATTTACAACGTCAAATGATGCATCAACTTCTTTATTTTCATCAATTTCTTTTATTGTTAAGCCAGTTTACTAGATACTAAAACAATAACTAATCACTCGTTGACGTGGCACGAAAGTGTCAGCGGCATCTTAGTAAAGGTGGCCGTTTCTAATCCTCTAGCTCTAATGGCTCATTTTATAACATTTGTAGCCTAAAAGTTGTAAACGATACAACTCAAATGCTTGGGAACTTTCCTAGAACATATTAGAGACGATTTCGTCGCGCCGGTTGAGTGCTTCCTATTACTGTTACTATGGCAACCAAATATTGAAAGAAAACAACTCAATTATACAATCAATCAAGACGACGTTCGACGTTCGAGAATCAAATGCGGTAGCAGAGAAATAAAGGATAGAATGTTGGTAATATGTGACGCAACAAGTGACCTAAGTAAGTACCTAAAGTTGGGGTTTATCCTAGCTAATTAATATTCCAAGTTTGCTGTTTTTCTTTAGGAGTTACGCCCTCTCCCGTCCCCCCATTTACTAGTCCCGTTAACTTCCAAAAAGCCCAGTCTGAATAGGTTTAAACGATATCTATTTACAGTAGCGTATATAGAGAATAAAGCAAAGTCCGAAGAAAGACATTCTTTTTGGTTATATTAATCAAATATGATTAAAGAAAAACCAAAAACACCTGCGGTTGACATGGAACCAGCTATGTTTCGGTGATTCAGTATTACAATTCCATATTCGTGCTATGGGACAACAAAACTACAGCTGTGCTGTCAATAAGAATGTCTTTCTTCAGATTGTACTTTATTCTCTATTTTTACGATTGTCAGGAATTGCTGGATAGTAGGATATATAGTGTAACATGTTGGGATTTTGACAACTGACCGAAGCTAAGTAGAAAGACAGGCCGTTTTCGCTCTACGACCACAAAGCATTACAATTTTAATACATAATAAGATGCTGCTTAATAGAGATTTGCAAATGATCGAGTGTGTTTGTCCATATCCACTTTAACACTTATAACTATGTCATTTTTAAGGCAACTCATATGCCAATCGCTACGAATTCGTTACCAGGGCATTCTCCGATATTACAGTCCACGATTTGAAGAGTGATTTATTTTTGGAAAATCGTGAAATCTAATTTGTTAAATCAACTTTACTGCGAATTACCAAGAAATATCTTGCAGGAAAAGACCCACTAGGTGAATAAGGGTGAATTTAATAATAATAATAATAATAATAAATTATTTCTATAGCCTTTTCCTAAAAAGCCCAAAAGCGCTTTACAATATGAAAAAATGTCTATATTACAATATGATAAAATTCCAGTTAGGAATTAAATTACAATTTAAAAACAGGATAAAATTGGTAAGCATGTATTTGCCTTGTATCACATGTATTTGCTATATATCACATGTATTTGCCATATATCACATGTATTTGCCCCATATCACATGTATTTGCCATATGTCACATGTATTTGCCTTTCGTCACATGTATTTGCAATATATCACATGTATTTGCCATACATCACATGTATTTGCCATATACCACATGTATTTGCCATATATCACATGTATTTGCCCTATATCACATGTATTTGCCATATGTCACATGTATTTGCCTTTCGTCACATGTATTTGCCATATATCACATGTATTTGCCATATATCACATATATATTTGCCATATATCACATGCATTTTCCTATAAATATCACAAACACATTGACTGCTAGTCATCTCGACATATTTTGTTTGATATTGACACCAGGTGAACGGTGTGGACTTACGTGAAGCCAGTCACGATATGGCGATCAATGCGCTCAGACAGACACCTGCGATTGTTAGACTCGTGGTGCTCCGTGACGAGTCTCAGTTCAAGGATGAAGGTAATGCTATATCTCGCACCTTATGATCATGATGAGCAGAGGTATACTGTTTATACTGATAGTCCACGTTTTTCTTCAAACAAGTTGCTTCTAGCTAGCATATTTGCATGGCAATATGTCAAAACACATGCCCCAGATATAGGGACCCACTTTTGTTTCCAGACACAGTCGTCAACACATATTTCTTTCTAGAGTTTGCGTTTTAGTTTCAGAGATATTCAAAAGCAAATTCAGTTTTAGCTCCTTTCCATTACTGCAAACAGTTTGAGTTGGATCCGAACAGCCCATCGCAGACTGTTTGTGTTTGTTTGTGACGTGTTATGTCTGTATGGAAAACAACCTGTAACTGTCCAACTTCCAACTTTTTCAGTTTAAATGCTGCTGTTGGAGATGTTGGAAATAAAAAATCTGAAATCTAAAATCTTGAGTCAAACTTCAACCGAAGCAGTGTTGGATTCATATACAAACTAGTGTTAAACGGGCGCCTATTAAAATATGTGACTTGTTTTGTACAGATGCGCTCGAGTTCCTTAAGGTTGAGCTGATGAAGATTCCCGGCCAAGGCCTGGGCTTGAGCATCGTTGGAAGGCGGTATGTTGAATGCACGTGATTTACTGTGACATCTCCATAGCAACCCAGCCCTCCTCTGTACATGCCTTCCGTATGTAACTGTAAAGCTACTGTCTTCTAAAGCACATTATTTGTCATGCAACTACAGCCGCAAGCCTCCCCGTTAATGACCTGTTGTGTTTTGCTAGTACTGTTGAATTAGCGGCGATACTTCTAGTGTGATCATGTGCAGTGCATTAAATAAGGCTCGGCTACTAGTCATTTAGTTTCGACCCACTCCTTGTATACTCTGGTAGAGTTATGGATAAATCAACTGAAAGTAGGTGTGTTGTGTTTCTCGTCGTGAGGGTGGAAACTTTGAGCTGACGATTCGAGCGCTAGCCCTTCGTCAGAGTTTGCAGTAGAGTGATTGTCCAGGTTTGTGTAGTCTTGAGAAGGACTGTTGTTGGTGACTGACGTTTCGACAACCTGTGTGGAAGTCATCTTCAGAGTC
>JANVCH010013455.1:0-11969 GCA_025505405.1 Epizoanthus rinbou
CTGTTGCTGTTGCTGTTGCTGTTGCTGTTGCTGTTGCTGTTGCTGTTGCTGTTGCTGTTGCTGTTGCTGTTGCTGTTACTGTTACTGTTACTGTTACTGTTACTGTTACTGTTACTATTACTGTTACTGTTGCTGTTACTATTACTACAGTGCTGTAGTCGAGCATGGGAATTGTTTGTCAAAAAACAAAAACGTTGTGCCAAAATCTATTATTTTTTGTATTTTATTTTATTTTATTTATTAGATATTGCGCGTGAAATACTTTTCGTTGAAAAAGGTCCTTCTCTAGGCCGACGCGCAATTGATAGCTTATTTTGATTTATTTTTGTGCCATATTCTGTCATATTCCTGATATTTCTGTTCTTTCCATTTCTTTTTAAGTAGGACTAAGAGTAAAGTATGAAGACATAATTGAAAACTACGCCGGCTATTGTTTGGACTAAATATCACATAATAGTCTTAAAAATTAAAAATTGAACTAAATGTGAAATTCTCCAATTATAAACTTATCTCGAGTGTTTTGACTATAGTCATACAAAGATTAGCGTTACTTCTTTAGCGAAATCAATATTCCTATTTCAACCATCTTTTATTTTGTTTTATCAAATAATAAAGATTAAAAGGTTGTCAATTACGATATTAATGAGTTTAAAGATTTCCCAAAACATCTGTTTCGTGGCTGTCTCTTCTCGATCATTCTTTTTTGTATCCATGTGCTTGCATTCTGTACTTACAAACTCTTGCTCATGAGAATATCACAAAAATAATTCTAACTGATAATGGAAAGGAAATATTTTATGTTTAATAATCCCCATTAATCAGTATTTTTGAGAAATGGATGTTGCTCTTGTCTTTCAAACCATATCGTTTTGTGTCGTATTGTTTCGGAAGAAATTGCATGCACTTTAATCCCAATTCAAACTAAAACACGCAATTCCCTCATCAAGTCACATCTGTCATGCAAAACAATTCTTATTGGAAGATCAAATGTTTTAGCTAACTTAGTGATAAATTTCGGGCGGGACTGATAATCTATGGTTAAAACTTAATTCCAAAATTAACGGAAACAAGCTATTCTTTATGAATAGAGATAAAAAAGATAGCTAAACTAAAGAGTTGTGGAGCGCCAATGGAGTCATGATCTTTGGTGATTAAAAGTGCAAATGGAATAGAGTAATTCCATTTGAAAACTGAGTACTCAGAATATATTGCTGCAGGAGAAAGCGCTTGATTTCTGGTGATATATATCGAACCTGGTCATTTATAGCCAACAATGATCACTTTGCGTTATTTCAGTCCATCCGGTGAACAGCAACAAACCAATAAAAATCCTGTTACTAAATATTGGGTCGTACTAAAAACATATTTGTATTCATTTCTGCCCGAAGTCGGACTCAGCGTTATACTGACACTGAACGACGAACCCTTTTGGTTTTGAATGAAATTTTTTGTTCCCGGAAAAAAAATATCTTGTCTGTTCAATAGAAGCACGACTTTTAACTATTTCAATCTTTCAAACTTTATAATCGGAGAGTTGCCTTTCGAATTCCACACTCCAAAGGTCTGTTTCTGCGTTTCTGCATGGCACTTTTTAAAAGAGCGAGGCTTGTCAAATTCTACTACATATACACCGACTTTTCAGTCACTAGCCGTTTCAATTCGACTCCGGTAAACAGAGGTACGATTTTAGACTGAAACAGTAAAATTTATTGGTAAGAGAAATTTTTAGATCACAAGCTGAGGATATAAAAAACATCAATTGGGGTGACTGAACATTTTGACTTTCTTTGCTAACGACAATTCAGTATTTAAACAAATACTAATTCAAGGCAGAGTGATCCCTTTGAGTTCACGAAATCTATGTAAAACTATCTAAAATTTACCACGCAACGAAAGTCTTTATAAAATATATTTTGTTTATCAGTTGTAAATTTTGTGGGATCAATTAAAAGTTGTCTTCGTTATATATAGCAGAGCTTTTTCACAGAAGTAACCGAAATAATGCAAGATTTTCAGTATTAATTTTGCCCGAAGGAAGCCCCAATTTATAGTTGTTTATTTTCAGGTACACAACTCTCGATAATTATTAAACATCCATTTCTAAGAATATCACCGTTGAATTAAGCGATATATTTTCAAAATACAAAGTGATTTTGATGTAATTACTGTTATGTAATATTCGTAATAAGCAAAGGAAAGTATATGTGTGATTAGAAAGAAAAACTCAGCGAAAAAAACTCCTGAAGGAACCGACGTTTAACTTTATTATAAACACACAAAACACACAATAAATACCAAAGTTTACCTGTAATTGTTGTTCGCTTCCTTGCTCGTCGAAAACCTTTCTCGCTAGTTCAACCAAGTCTCCTCTGTACGGGCCGAAGAATGTATTTTTTGGAATGTATGTTGCAGTCCATACCTTTCCTCTATCCTTGGAGACGCGTACATCCGCCATGATGCTCCAGTTCTTGCAGAGTAGAATAATAGAATGGCGCTCGTCCGGCCAAGCGACATGAAATATTGTAGCTTTTCTAAAGTTTCTTTTCGCTCGTACCAATTTATTGATCACAGCTTATTACAACAGAAGCACGTAAGCCGGATCTCTCACCTTCGTCTCGAGAAGTCAACTGAAATAAATAGTGGGTGACAGAGAACACAATTTATTTCATTCTATTTGTGTTAATTTCCTCACAGAGTGTGAGAACTTCAACTTGTCCGACATCTGTTGATTAAATAGATTTTAAGTTTTAAATACACTGTTTAGATAAAATACCATTGTCTTACGCTTCTTTAAGAGTATCCATTATCTGTCACAGAAGCTTTTAAATACATGCTGAGAAGTGACATGTGGCAATATTTTTAAAACCCGCCAATATTTTCACCGCTAATTGAACAAAATTGCTTTCTGGACTTGACATTAAATAGCAGATTTATTACTTCAATTGTATTTTATGTATTCAGACTGTTACCCGACTCGCTTTCCTGCTTTTAACCTCGAGCAACACTGCTAATCCATATGCTTCTTTTCCCATGCATAAACTGGTACTCATATTTCAACTTTCCCATGTACAGCTTAACAAATATCTTCGGTTTTCCGATCTTTATCCGAGGAGTACTCGGGTTTGCGATTGTTTACTGTCGGAATATTTCGTATACTTCTATTAGCGAGATCCTTTCCTGAACGAACCTTTAGAAAAGTGGCAAAATCAGTTCACAAGGAGATGCGAAAACTTGCAATTTATTGAGAACAAATATTGTTACAAAGTTATTTATCAGCAAAAGTACAGATGCATGTTTTGCTTTATTTCTCATGAGTGATATTAACTTGCTAAATGTAATGCAGGAAAACGAATGTCAAATTCTTTATAATAGATAACAGTGTCTTTTAGAAGTTTAAAAATATTGAAACTGTGATCATCATATATGATAAAATAATATACATCGCAGTTAATGAAACTGTTCGATAGAATGAAATGTATAATATTAAATTTTTTTGCCAATTAAATTTTTGGCGGTTGTTTTGAGTTATGAAGTATATTTTAAATTAATTCATAACTTATGACATAAGCTTCTTTCAACCAACTGACAAAATTGTGTCCTTCAAATATAACTTAGTTGTACTATCAATATTTGCCCTTCAAAAATCATTGTCTTTTTGTCGGTTGTAAATGTTTCTATCGGATACTGAACCATGCTAATGTATTCCTATGAACCACTATTTTGTAGCTTTTGGTAACTTCTGGAGTATAAGTGAACTCGAACGGTATTGATATATGATTACTACACAAGTCGGAAATCGTCTGTCTTCAATATTGAATCGTGTGTATCTTCAGAGACACTCCACCTGTTCCTAGTTGATTTTATCCCGCCCGCTACAAACCCAACTTTACTCTGTCATCAATTAGATTTATATGAGATCAGATTGTAAAGAAGGTGCTGTTCTAAATGATTTCAATCTTAAAAACGAAAAAAAGTAAAGTGCGGAAACAATATGCAGACACTAAGGATTAGACAATTATTTTTCTCGTTACTGAGAAATGATTGAAACACACTTCAGTTGAAGCTTTTACGAGATGAAAGGGCTGTGCAAATTCACGCAGACACATTGGTTGAAGTACAACCACTACAAACAAGGACTGGCTTGTTTGTATTGATTGGCAGGTCATTTGTTTTTCTCTCAAACAATAGACAGGTTTTTCAAAGGTTTTAGTACTGAGGTCAGAAACTTCTGTCAGACGTCCTTGTTGATGTTTTTATGTATGTGGTTTCTAACCTAGAGTCTCCCACAATCTGCTGAGAAGTATTTATAACATCGGCGGCAACCAATATACGTGGCCTATAGCAGTGCACTGTACCCGTCAATGTTAAGGGAGTGGGGGTGGGGGTGGTGAAGCCAGGCAGAAAAGGCCGGGGCATTGGAATTTATGGAAGATATTTTTTCAAGATTTCCACCCTAGGTCCAGGTAAAATTACTGATTCATTTTAAAAAATTTTGTATTAAAGCAACTACGACTATCAGCAATACAAGTATTGATCAAAATCTCAACCCTGGGAGACCGCAAGAGTAAGCAAATGACCCCACGTCCCCACCCCCATCGGACCTATGGTCCTGTATGTCTCACTGTGTCCATATAAACGTAACATGTCGCAAATAAACGCAAACAGTTTGCGATGGTCTGTTTGGGATCCAACGCAACCGTTTGCGTTAATCGGGAAATACATTTTACAGTTTGCCTTCGATGTGTCGCCATCGTTCGCAAACAAGACGTAAAGATAAAACCAGTTCTATCTTTGCGTCTCGTTTGCGACTGTTTGGGACGTGGTCACCAAGAAATAACATATGGAAATGCTATCGCAAACAGTTTGTGTTCTGTCCCAAACAGCCCATCGCAAAAAGAGCCGCGAATGCGGCGAGGTGAATATCCTGGGCTTTTACCGACACTGAGGTGAATAATTGGGTTAGCATATACCAACCAGTGAATCAGTGAGAAACAGGCTCTAAAGCCAAGCTGCCGCGCGCGCATTGGTTTTCCCGTCCGCTGTCACGATCGCTAATCAGTAAATATCCAGGATATTCACTGATTAGTGAACCAATCACAGCGCGCGAAAAACGCTATTCACTGGTTGGGTATATGCTAATGTCACATAGACCACGGAAGAATTTTATGGTCGATGATTTTTGGCATAATACATTATTCAAATGGTTGAAACAAAAGACATTCACAATTTGTGCGATTCATTGTGTAATCGACTAGATAGCATAGTGGTAGTGTAGTGATAGAAACACTGGAGTAGTCGAAGGGGTCCCGGTTCGAGTCCCACTCTCGGCAAGAAAAAAAATATCCTTTTTATAATCATTATACGGCAGTTATGCATTGGCTCATTAACTCAACAAAAACATCGCATTTAGCCCCCACGAAGGACTGGATCTAGTGAAATGTTGCATTAGAAAAATGGTGTATTTAACAGATCATAGTCTTCGACTGATTGAAATTGATAATTAATTTTTTGGGTGAATTTTATGGTGGCACCTAGAAATATTGCGATGTTAAATAAATGAAAAATAGAAACAAACAGTCTAATTAATCTGCCAAAGAAAAGCTGATTCCTAAAAATTATCCTTTAAACTGTTAACTGAAGGTTATTACTGCTAGTGATCTGGGCCCAGTTGTTTGAAGCTGTGTTAGCACTAACCCAGGGTTATACCTTTAACCTACGATTGGCTTCACTTCCTTACAAACTGATTTGGGGGACATTTTGGGTTTACCTACACATGTAACTGGATTGTTAGTCTAGGAGTGTTTCAACAATACTTTTATCAAACCAAATTATGTATTCCTAGATGTAGAAATTTCATTATTGTGACAAAGAATTTTTAAATTATTCCTGGTTCCACTCTAAGTTGTTATAATAATTATAATAAATAAATAATTCAGTTGAATTTAGTTTGCCAACTAAAGATTTTTGCAACTTTTTCAAACAAATGTTGTAGTTCAAAATATTGAATACTGTAAATCAGCAAATTATCCCAACTGTTTTATAAGATGTGTATCTAGAGAAATGGGTTTTCTCTTTGGATGAACGGTGAAACTAGTGAAGGCAAATATTTTTTATACTTTCCTAATCCTGGAACGGAAGTTGCTGCTGGTCCCTCGGGACCCAGCTTGATGTGTATGGCTCAATAATATATAGTTTATGCAGGAATTAGATCAGGGTATTTATTGTCTCAGAGAGATTTATTTGTCACTGTGATTCTGAATTTGCACGTGCCATCAGACCTTCAAATGCACATTGTGTCTGTTAGTATGTTATAGGGAGTAGAAACAATAAGGTGAATCTAGCAGCACAACAATTTGGATATGTTTGAAGTCTGAAAGGGTTAATATTGCCAGACGTTAACTTCCGAAAGCAGACACAATATTTAGTGTGCCTAGTTTCCATTTTAGGGCAGTTCTGGCCGGAACAGGTGAAGCTGAATCAGCACTCGCCAAGGAACAAGCTGACTATGAAATGCAGGTGGAAAAGAATGTGATTGCTCCCCTCACTGCACTGCTCGAGGTAACAGTCATTCTGCGGTTTTCTCTGCTTTTTTACTTTACTTAAAATGTTTAATTCAGGTATATCACATGATAAATTGCATTGTCTCTTAATTTTGCCAGCAATTCAATGAAGAAATTTGTCTCAAAAACAAATCTCAAAAATGTATGTTTCTCTGCATTATGTACTCCCATGTGTGTCCAGTTCATTTTTGTGATTTTGAGAAGGTCGTTCAGTGTTACTACGGACCATAATTATAAAACAATGTGGTCTGACTCAATTGCTATGTAGCACCGAATAATCGTACATGTACTATTAATAATTACTTTTTCTACCCATATCACAAAAAAAAGTTAGGTGTTTTTTATACAACTTCCGATATAAAGGCAAGACATTTTTAGTTTTATGACACTGCCAACAATTAATATAAAAATAAAATCAGCTGACACACAGTGAAAAAAACTTGAATGTTAGTCATCTCTGACAATGATAGCTAATGATCGATAAGTTCTTCTGCTTCTTTGACCTTTGTTCAGCATTAAAGGCACTAAATGCCTTGAAAAGGTTCTTAATTTGGTGGAGGGTACATTGTACTGCTTTATCTTGTTGGTTTTTTCATGATCTATAGACTGACAAGATCTTGTGTGCAAAAGCGTCTCCTTGTTCTCTTGTGAATAATGCAATGGCCTCCATCTTGATTCCTTTATGTCATATGTATCAGTCTAGTTCCATGCTTCCTCATTGGCACATCCAAAAGACGAACATCGATCGACAATCAAAACATGAAAACAAATAGAAGTAAACACACTCAAACTTGCACTGTACTTCAATTAATTTATCAACTTACCAACTTTATTGTGTACGGTGTCATTAATTTTATTGTATTGCTGTTTAATTCCTCATTATTTTAGGAGTTTTTGCTCAAATAATCTCTATATTTCTCCATTCAATTCAGTCCAATTCAATCTAGTTTTCATTTAGAATAATAATAATAGTAATGCTTTATTTATATAGCACCATTTCCATATGCTCAATGGCTCTTTACAATACTAATACATTAAAAGATAAAATATACATTGTATGAAAGATAAAATTTACATTATTTTGCTTTGTTCGATCTGAATTAATGCAACTGCTGCATAAATTATGCAGGTTTGCATACATTACAGGTGTACAGATCATGTTTTTCCACCCTGTACGATTACTCTGGACTGTACTATTCAGGGTTTCAGAAATTCTAGAAAAAACAAATGATTTCACCTCGTTGGCACTTGCCGAAAGGCACAACTAGTTATAAAATTTTATTGTGATTTTCAATCATTTCTAGAATGAGATACCCGGTATTGTCCAGTCAAAGAAGAAGTTGTCTAAAGCGCGACTGGATATGGACACTTGTCGATCACGGTAAGATTAATACAACTATTGGACAGATTTTAAAATATTGATCAGGGCTGTCATTAGGAGCCGTAACCTGTAGAGCTTTGACCATAGATGTGTATTAGCAAGTATAAAATTGACTTGTTTAATAATATTAAATCTTGCTGTACCAACCAGATGGGCTGCAGCAGTGAAAGCTTCGCATGGTGCCAGTAAAGACATGATGGCTGCAGCTGCAAAAGCCGATTCACTCAAAGATCAACATGAGGAGGAACAGGCCAAATTTGAGAGCTGCCAAGTATGTAGAAACATATATATTTAGTGACTTTGAACAACTAGTTTATTGAAGTTATTATTTGTTGTTGCTGCTCATCTCATTTTGTGTACTTCTCTTCTTTGCTTTCCTTCGGTTCATTTTGGTTCAGTTTGTCTAATGTGTTGAATGAGAATATTTTACTAACTGTGATGTCCCAACCTTCTGTTGTACTCCAGGATGGGCTGACAACGGAACTTTTAACCTTTGTTTCAAGAGAAGGAGAATATGCAGATTGGATTATTAAGGTACAGTTATGTAATAATAATAATAATAATAATTATAACAATATTTAACCAAGGAGCCCACTCACCTAGGTAGTTTTCAGTGGGGCCCTGCAAATGCTGTAAAAAACTGTTGTAAGTTGCATAAATTTAGAGAAAATTAAAATCATATTACTAAAAGATACATTCACATAGTAAAAAATTATTTACATAGTAAAAAAGTATTTAAAAGGTCCTTGAGTTTTGCTTTAAAAGTGACAATGAAAGAGCTGTTTAGATCAGTTATATTATTTGAAAAGAACAATAATTATAGAAAGCACAATCAGAAACACAATGCCAGTTGGTTCTAAGGCATTGTATCATGTCAGTGTTCAGCAAGAACAATCAACAGAAGAACAACTTGATAATTTATCTTCTGTATCACAAGTCGATGGTGAGTCTCACTGGCATTCAGTTCCTATCATATCCCAGTCTGTATGCACTGCATGTACATGTACCTGTGACTGTCCAGATGTAATTGCCAACCAATATCTTGTTCCACAGTTCCTAGAAGCCCAACGGGAGTTCCACAAGAATGCTGCGGTTATTTTTGAAAATATTTTACCCAGTCTCAAGAGTCAAGTAGGTAAGTCAATGATTTTTGCCCTCAGTCCAAGAATTTCAATAAATAAATATTATTTGTACAAAAAAACTCAGGTACATTTGATACTACTTGCTGTTCCGATTATTCCCTCAAGTCCCAGAAATGTACATAAAATTAGGAACACTTTGCAGTCGCGAGTCTGGATCCACTTGTATCAGTATATGTACAATATATCAATCAATCAGCGAGTACGGGCACGAGTTATTTTAATAAGTACCAAATATTAATTTAAAAATTGGTAGCTGGACAGTGATGATAAACAATTTAATTATAATTCACCATTAATTTTCATAATGGTCCGTTTATCAGCAAACCTGAAGATGTACATGTAGGTAGCAAAACAATGGTTATAGTTTCAGTTGCTATGGACAGCACTTCTGCCTCTCATTCTCCTGGTCAGAATACCCAATAATTTGCCTATAGATCTATTAGTGTGCTGCATTAATGTGTATAGAGGACTGGATAGATTGACAGTACTTAACCCCCAGTACCTTCAGTAAGTGCTGCTGTTGCATTTACTAACACCCAGGGTCTTACTGTGCAGATAGTTCAGTGCTAAGACCTGTGTACGGCTGACAGTACTTAACCCCCAGTACCTTCAGTAAGTGCTGCTGTTGCATTTACTAACACCCAGGGTCTTACTATGCAGATAGGTCAGTGCTAAGACCTGTGTACGACTGACAGTACTTAACAACCAGTACGTTCAGTAAGTGCTGCTGTTGCATTTACTAACACCCAGGGTCTTACTATGCAGATAGTTCAGTGCTAAGACCTGTATACGGCTGACAGTACTTAACCCCCACTACCTTCAGTAAGTGCTATTGTTGCATTTACTAACACCCAGGGTCTTACTATGCAGATAGTTCGGTGCTAAGACCTGTGTACGGCTGCCCACTGGAGGATCATTTAAGAGTACATGAGAGGGAGATAGCCTTTGTCTTAGAAGAATGTATACCATTTTTGCATGAGTTTGCCCTGGAAGTTCAGGTAAGTTATTGTAGGTTTTATTTGGGACTAATATTTTAAATAGATCAACTAGAATTACATTGTATGATAACCAGTTGTGTCTGAAAGTGATATTGATGTATCGTGTTGCTTTTTTCTGCCATCTAAGAAATGTTAGCTATAAGTTAATGTCGAATGTCATATTAGCCAAGCAGGTTTCTAGAACTCTTTTCTTGAGGTACAGTAGTTCTACAAGTGGGGTAACCCTGTGATGGACTAGCATCCCATCCAGGGGGTTAGTAATACTGTCAGTCGCTTTATGCTACAAATCCAGAGTTAAGTGGCGGCTCTGATAAGTCATGTTGGCTTCCTCAATCCTAGATTGAAGGCAGCTAAGTTGTACATGTATGTACATCATATTGTTAAAATTATTTTCTGTTTTATTTTTGATATTATAAAAGTATCCTGGGCAGCCATCTTGGAACTGAGTATGGGCTATGTGATGTCACTTGTACCAAACAAAGACAAACATTTGCTTCCAAGTTAAGGGACCGGTCATTATTTATGGCCCGGGTTGAGACTGAAGAGGAAATATTTGTCCCCATCAAAAATATTGTACCTAACCTCTTTTTCATGGGTTTTCTCCATACAAATGCTTAAAAACTATCCCAAAGCAGCTGACAATTTTTGTTACCCAACCAATATCTCTTCAGCCCCATCTCTGCTCATAAAGAATAATTGGTCCCTAAACAACATGGTTCTTACAGACATCACTTAAAATGTATAGGGCTTTAGAAAACCAGCTTCGACCTTCTTTTATCTTGCGGAATGAACCTTGGTCGAACTTACAGTTCAGAAGACAGACATGTGACGTTACAGTTCACGTCACTGCCAACCAGGTATTGGCCATTTCCGTTATGGCTGCCCCCATTCACATTAATACGCTGAACAGCAAAAGGTTTTTTCTGCAGTTATTTTACCAAAACAAATTTAGTGTGGTTTGCCTTTAATTACAATAAATATATGCAGTATGAGTCACAGTTTGTTAGTGATGGTGTTCTTCCTCCCTATTATTTCGCAATCCAGGGCTTATTTAGATTGGCTGGAAGTGCTGCACGAGTTAGAAAATTAAAGGTGAGTGTTTTGTTGGAAATCATGATCACTTCTCAAAAGATGCTCTAAAGGCAGTACATGTATATGTTACAATTTGACAAATGGCATAAAACATAACAGAGAACAGGTCAAAACATACATGTCATGTATGCCCTCTCAATTGATCATTTATTTTAGGATTTGGGGTGTTGGCTGTTGTCCTTTGTCACTTCTTGATCTACAATGAATACATGTATCTACTGATAGATCTAAAACATACAGTCATGTAACTTCAAAAAACTATTTTACTGTCTGTTTTATCGTATTCTATCATTTCATTGTCTGCTTGAAAAATGTCATTTGGCACCCGCAGAACGAATTAAGGTGATCAAAAACTGGGGGGTAGGGTGATCTTGACCCTGGTCTTGCAACCTTTTATCCTTTAGAGACATTACAATGTAGCATTTATTTGTGGTTGTGAACACAGTAAACAACCAACATTTACATTACTCCTGGAATTCGTGGAAAATCTAACAGGGCCCTAGAAACTCCTGAAGAAAGTGAGTTTTATTCTACACTTGAATACTCCGTGAATTATGTAGAGGGAATATATATATAAACAGGACTTGCGGAAACTACTACTAGTCATTGTTTCGGTAAATTAAGTATAATTAACAATTTGGAAGTAACTAGTTTTCAGCAAAGACCATATTCATAATGGCGGATAGGAACATGGAAGTGAGGTTGGACAGTCTAATCAGGAGTAGCGTGTTGCTTAAGAAATAAAATGAGGTGCAGATAATAACGAAATCTGTGAATATAGCAATTTCTAATTATA
>JANVCH010013566.1:0-11968 GCA_025505405.1 Epizoanthus rinbou
GTGAAGTGAAGTGAAGTGAAGTGAAGTGAAGTGAAGTGAAGTGAAGTGAAGTGAAGTGAAGTGAAGTGAAGTGAAATCAAGTGAAGACATCTTATGTATTGAGGGGAACACATTTCTATGATTAATCTTCTATGACTCTTCCTCGACAAGTGCGCCTGGGTTCCCACTGGCAGACATCAAAAGAAAGTCGCACAAATCAATCCAGCCCTTGACAAATCCGGTTACTGATTTCGGAACTTTTTTAGTGGCAGTCAAGCGCGATCTTACGTATTGGGTCAATCACGTTAACACTGGAAATCTTCACATGTCACTCAAACTGACCTGGTTGTACTGCATCTAAGGCCACTGGAGGAGCAACAAATTCACTATCGTCTAGAGTACTCTGGGGCTGAAGCACTATCTGACCCACAGGGATAGTGTTAGGAAATCCTCGTCTCTTCTTCTTGAAGGTCCTACCAGCTGCACTGTCTTCTTGCGACTGACTGGCAGGCATTGGTAGAGCATCCGTGTTACCTGGAATGCGATCACTTGTACCAGATGACGAGTCTGTAACAGGGTGTGATAATAAAGGTAATATTCATGAACTCCATAGAGATGGAATAAAACAGGAATCCGGGTGTACTATATCTCGAGAACATGCGATTCAGTCCGTATTACTCTCATGCTACCGGTACCTGTAAACATTCAATTAAGGTGACAGAACACAGTTAACGGTTGACACTAGGATCAAACCTGTGAAGTGATAACTCTTTAGTTCTTGAAATAATCAGAATAATATTAAATGTTTTCTCTACTTTAGGATGTGATACTATTAACATGATGTATGTCTCTCTTTTTCTTTTCCACACGAGTATTTAGTTTAGTTTGCAAAAGCAAAGCAAAACATATATATTTCGTAACAGACGTTACCTCTTCACTGAAGAAAACAATGAGCCATGAACTCTACAAATTAACACAGATACTATTAACACGGCAACGAAGTACCTCTAACAATAGCCAATTGTAAAATCATTAAACCTTAGTGCCATTACCATTCTTGTCAAGAAAATATGTTGTTCATTCACACGATTATATAAAGTGGAACAAGCACACTTGTCATGGAAAGCTTGTGTGTAACGTACTCTTACAAAATACAGTATTGTTCCTTCTCATACAACATCTTATAAAGCATCTCAATATCAGTACAGCATTCGTGGAAATCATTCAATCATTCAGTTAGATAGGCGGTAGTTGCGCTGCCCATTCCAAATTACGCTCACACTCCCGCAAGCTTGTTGAGAGAAGTGCAGAAAGTGTGTGAAATAGTATAACACAAAACCTAGACTTGAATTTACCATTGACGAAACATGAAGAAAAATTATAAAATGGACTACACTACACTAGTGACTTCATGTAAATCGGTATCAGATGAAATGCCTACCAGCTTGTATGTCGGCAGTCTTTTCCTATAAAGCGATTAAAGGAAATTAAACATAGTTAGGGAGCTGGTTAAAACGCAAGCGGCCTTCCTACAATGTAGGTACCCACTATTTGTACCAGACACAGCTGTCAGAATATGGTACCCTTACTCCTCAATCTTAAAGTGCCATTCTCACGATAAGACGCCCAGATCAGGCTTGTGATCTATTTATACATGTAACCAAAGTTAATCCCCTGTTAAAGTTCCATTCTCACGATAAAAGCCTAAAACCAGACTCTATTTATAACAACTATTATAATCTATTCTAATCCCCTTTTAATTAAAGTTCCATTCTCATCAGAAGAAGCCCAGACTAGGCTCAACATCAATGGATAACCGCCGTTCCAATGTCTGGTGTCACTGCCACAAGTGAACTCAGTAAATCGCAGATGTTCCAAGTAACTTTAAACTCACTGATTGGTTAATACTTTCTTGGCCGCCCAAAGGCTCCTCCTCGTATCGGGAGAATGGAACTTTAAGCAGCTGTTTACATCAAGTGCCATCCAGAAAATGAGAGGATAGCACAAGTCAAAACTAGCTGTGCAGTTAATAATAGTTGCTTCCACATTTATGCTTTTTATTCTCGAAAGACAATCAAGAACAATTCCGTTTGAATAGCCCCAGTGGCGGTGGTTGGTTAGGGTTAGCAGCCCACCTCCCTACAACCACCTTCAGCCCCACCCCACCCCTACTCAAAAATGGGTCCCTCGAGAATGCATCTGTTTTGACCTGAAGTACTTGAAACAGATCAAGTTTAGCTGCTGGAACTTTTTAACATTGAAGAACGACACAAATAGCAGAAAATGAATTGCAGTGAGAATGGTCCATCGTCTTTTAAACCCAATCCAGCCCAATAGCTTTTTTTAAGACAAACCCAGTTCTGGAGAACAATAACAACTGATAGTAGAGGCTTGGTGTGAAACTACAGCAAATGTATCAAAGCTGGGTAAATGGTACCATGCCTCGATTTGATGTGATTGTTATCAAATATTGGAGCATATCTCACAAATGTGTAACTTGTGTACAATGATGATCTACATAGAGAGAAATCTCCACCTGTAAAGTTGTTTTCCATCTCGTGTACAGCATTCTTGCCAGTTTGCCATCCAGCTGTACATCCAAATCATCTTCAGCTATTTCACCTGGAAACATAACATAATGGTGAATAAACCCAACCTACTCTAACTTGAGTAAACGCTATGGTATATAGCACCACTCAGGCCTCAGGATGAGCATTTATAAATGTGGTAATTTCAACTATCCACTGCAGTGGTTGGTCATTGACATTGCCGAGCTAAAAACCTGGGTAGTTTCTATGGTAAAACTACAAGATTAAATTTAAAATGATATGTGACATGCAAGCTTCTTTTTGTTAAGAACGTAACTAAAATCGTTTCTTATCAATTCTTGGCCACTTGAACATTAGCACAATAAGCTTTCCAGGCAATATTACACAACAAATGAGTACTTAGATTTCTAGTTCTATGTAACACCAATCAAATTTAGAATCTGGGTAACTAAAAGCCAAGCTGATCCTGGATGATAAAACTCCATAAACGATCTTGCAAATGTATAAGACAATTCAGGGGGCAACTAGGTGCATACATGCACACTGAATTCAGGAAGGGAAGACGGCACCTCAGAAAAACTGAAAATATCCAGCTGCATTTTGGGAAGTGAGACTACAAGAAGAAGGAAGCCGCAGCGCTCTTGCCCCCTAAACCAACCCACGACAACACAAATCTGCAAGTCCAATTTCACAGACATCAGTAATTAGCAAACAGCACTTTTCCGTACAGATAAGCAATAAATACTTCAGTTTCATTCCTCCAAGATTTTTACTATTTCTTTATTTTTCAAATATGTATATAAACAATACGGCATTGCACCAAGAGCCTTTGAAATTAATGAAGAAACTTCCCATTGTATCTGATTTTGTGCAAGTGTTGTAGTAGGATAAACAGTTATTGAAGTAGCAGTGTCAGCTGCTCAGCTAAAGACTAACTGTGAAACCACCTGGTAAAATCAGATAACAGCATGCACGTATTACATGTACATGTTATAATATAGGGAAGATATAATGTGGCAAAATGAGTGTTTATATCAGAGGATAAAGATACTATATAGATATAACGCGCGCTCTTGGAAACATTTCCTATTTTATAAAAGCAATATAAAACGGCTGTTTGTGTCTATAAACTGTGATATAAACACTCCGAAAGCTGTAGAGAATGAGCGTGTTTATATCACAGTTTATAGACACTCGCAGCCGTTTTATATTACTTTTAAAATAATCACTCATTTTACATCTCTTGAAGAGTCCCTGTATATATAGAAGTTCTACTTCTCATTTCGTACAACTAAGGAGTTAAAAGTTCCCACCAAACCTAACTTTTGAACCAGTGGAGAAAACCTCATAACATGACCATTCATTTTGTATCTCCTGAATAGCAGAATGTTCCCACAAAGCCGACTTTTTGAAATTGTTAACAAAAGCCGATAGCATGACCATTCATTTTACATCTCTTGAAGAGTAGAAGTGTTTGGTGTTACTCATTTCATACAACTGAAGAGTTGAAACAAATCTATAACATGACCATTCATTTTGTATCCCTTGAAGAGTAGAAATGTTTGGTGTTACTCATTTCTTACAACCGAAGAACTGCAAGATCCCACAAATAGTACTTTTGAACTTGTTAACAAAAGCCGATAACATGACCATTCATAATAACTCTTTTAATGAGTTGATGAACATTTCATGAAGAATGGATGTGTTAAAGGAATTACTCATTAACTAGAATTGAAGAGGCGACAATTCCCATTAAACTGATTCATAAGAGTAAATTGTTTTATAATTCATCTCGGAAGAGATGCAGACATTCTAGAGTACTGTACCTTTGCACCTGAGTCCTCTGATGAAGCCAAACATTTCTAACAGTTGCATTGCCAATGCAGGTTCCAACGTCAAATGCAAGTGATCCAGTGATTCCACTCCAAGGCGAACATCGTTCCTTTTATCTCTTCTGCTTGACATTGAGACATGTCTTGATGAACTATGTTCAGCTACACCTGCTTCAGATTTGTGATCGAACTGAGGTGGAAATGAAGCTACAGAATACAAATCTTTATCATGTACAGGCTTAGCATTCTCACTTTCTTCCTTGGTTGATGCATGTTCCAGACCTATTCCTGGTTCTGTAATGACATTTCTTTGTGACAAAACATGTTTTAAGCTTACATCGCTACCTCTACCTTCTCCATCTTGCTGGGAGGCCAACGTTTGTTTCAAACCTATTTCAGGCCCTGTAATGAGACTTCGTTTTGGCAAAGTTGATGCAGTGTCCAAAACTACATCCAATTCTGTACTCTGATTTTCTTGCCGAGGGGTGAATGTTTGCTCTAAGCTTACATCAGGTTCTGTAATTTTCCCAACTGCAGAAGTACCATATTCTTGTGGTGATATCATAATCGGAATTTGTTTGTTTGTAGTGGTATGAGTCAAAAGATTTGCAGGCATCTGTGATCTGCTGTAACTGGTCGAAGGAATCAGCAGGGTTTCATTAGTGCTAGAAAAATTTGGAACAGCACCAGCTGAACTAACAAACAACGTACCTGGAAACGATGGCACTCCACTAGAAAATGCCTTTTGGGGAAAACTGCTGCTAGAAGCAATGTCATTCGCTGTTTTTTGTGGCAAGCCATGACTAACAACAACATCATTTGATGTTTGTTGTTGCAAATCATGCTTTGTGGAAGAAGCATTTGAAATATGACGTGGTTGAATGGGATAATGACTATCCCTTGGAATGTGTTGCGAATTTGCCTGATCACCTACTTGTTTAGCCCCTTCAATGGGTTCCTTGTGAGCATCACTGTCCAATTCTGTCATTGACAGCAGTTCTTCTACGACCTGTGGCACTGATTCATCGCCATATTTGGCCAACAGCGCTGCTATTAAGTTAAGATCAACATCAGGGAAGCACGTCTTAAGAAACTCATAACTGGCTTCGCTATCATTCTCTTGTTCAGTTGGCACTTCCAAACTACTTTTGTCAGGTATCCGTTCTCTATTTTCACCCAGAACACCACTGTCAAGGATTGGTTTAACCACATCATTGACAACGGGCTCCTTCAGAAGGTTCAAATGAGCCCCTGAAACTTCAAGAGAACTATCCTTGTCTTCGGAAGAGCTTCGCAGTGTTTCGTGATTGGAATTACTATTTTTGGGTGTTCTGTGCCTTCCTTTAAGGACTGGTCGCTTGGTTTTATTAACAAAAGCTAACAGTTCAGGTAATGGGGGAGGGGTCAGTGTTTTTGTATGGTCAGCAGAGTATGAAACCTCAGGTAGTGGGCGTGAGGACATTATTGTCTGGCCAGTAGAGTATAAACCCTCTAACTCAGCTACAGGCCTAACTTCTGTGCTGTCATCTTCTTCAACACTTTTTTCACACGAGGTACCCTGCTGGGACAAAGAGTCTGGGTGTGCATGATTGAGTAACATGTCCTCTGTTGTGCTAGAGAGATCAGTATTTTGTAAACTGTCTTCAAGTTTGGATGCATCTAAGCTAAAGGTATATGGTTGCAAATCAGTGTTTACTGGATGCAGCAGAGGTTCTTTTGTGCCTCCATCATGCCTGTCACTGGAACTCACTTCACAGTGAATTCTTGGTGAGTCTGTGCCTGGTTTGGTTTCTGGTTCTAGTTTGACAGGTTCTAGGATACCTTGCCACTTGCTTGTGTCTTCACCTGTACATCTCATTGGGCGTTGCAAACTGACATCCACATTTGTGTAATCCTGACTAGCGACATTGGGTAGCTCTTCTAAACACGAATCACTTGATGATTCTAAACATGGCTGATGATCTTCAACCCTTTCATATGAAATATCAGATTGAACAAAATCAGCTTCAGTGTCGAATGAAAGTTGCTGAGGTTTGAACAATTGCTCTTCATCCACAGCGATAGTCTGTTCATTACTATCACATTCCTGGCTTTTGACAACTGTCATCACTCCTACGTCATCATCATTAGCAGTCACTTGCCATCTTTCCCTGCGATTTCTCCTCCTGGCATTAACCCGCTGTGGCCTGGGACTGTCACTTGTTTCTGAATCGGCAGTACATTCACTTTCTGTAACCGAGGTGTCTGTAATACTGCCTTCAGATTCACTGACAGCCCTCTCTTCATTAGTAACCAAACCTACATGTATTTCCACCAATGCACCATTTCCTACCCTGCTCTGTCTCTGTCGAGGTTGGTGTTTACATGTAGGTTTACGACTGTCACCAACATCAGATTCAACTGATTCATTGTCAACAACACTTTCGGAATCCACAAATTCACCAATTTCCATGGGTTGCATTTTGCTTATTTCTGTAGTATCATCAACACCATTACCACTTGTTAACATTGTGCTTCCCCCCTGGGGTCGCCGAGGGCTTCTTGGCTGTCGAATTCTCTGTGCCTTTGGTCCTTGTTCCACTGCAGTCCCATTTGCTTTCTTTTCTCTGTTATCAGAAAGTTCCTTTGACTTTGGATCTCTTTCAGTGCCCCTTTGTAATGGCACAAATTCAACTCGCTTTGAGTTCACTACTCTAGAAATAGTTAAGTTAGACTCATAGCGGTCCAGCATTCGTGAGATTGCAACTTCACTGACCTCGTGTTTATTGCGTCTACAAGAAAATAAATAAATATTAATAACAGACAAGTACAGATGTACATGCAATTCGCATGTACACAGTATCTGGAAGCCTTATCTCAGTTCATGGAAGATGATATTTCAGCATGGTACATGTATAACAACAACAAACTTGAAAATGTACTGTAAACTACAAAGGGTATCTACATGTAGCTATAGGTACATGTACCAACAATTTCTTGGTACCACATCCGTCCTTTCCTTTCGGTCAAAAAATCCAACTATTTTCATCAAAGCTCCAAAACTGACTGCCAGAAAGCCAACTCTTGATGACATACATGTAAATTTCCTGGTTTTAAAACTGATTGAAGTTTTTTTATTGTGTTCCGAAATGGATCTGCCATTTTTTTCTATTAATGTTATTTTAAAATTCTTGCCCTGGTGTTTTTAGTCAGTGGGGGGAGGCGAGGGGGAGGAATGAGATTGTTTCTACTATGTATTACATGTATATCATTCTGCCAGCATTTTTTCATTCAGTGGGAGGCAGGGGGTATCGGGTGAACTATGAAGGCAAAGCAACATTAAAATAGAAAACTTTCTAGGCCATACCTAGCCCATATACAGCTCAATTACATGCAACTACCTTTCACACAACTCAGTTCTTAAATCCTCAAAAGTTACTATTTTGTTCTTTGATGTAAATTATTTTCCCTATTAGTAAAAAGTGCAAGTTGTTGTTGTTGTTGTTGTTGTTGTTAATTAATCACGAATCACAGATCTACAGACATATCACACGTACATGTACATGTAAATCTATTTGCTATATGATCCTTGTGCTGTGAATCAGAACTATGGGAAATTACAGCAGCTTTGTTAGACTAGAAACAGGCTTGTCTATTTAACAATTGTGGTCAAATAGCAATGATAAGTTAAGCAATATATAACACTGACATGTTCTCTAGTTGGCACTAATATAAAGTATTGATAGAAGTACATGGATACTCTGACAGCACAAACCGTGAAAGTTCCTTCACATTCCATTTCCAAGGTGTGTCAGGCTCCTTGAACTCTACCCGGTAACCAGAATGCAAACCCTAAAATGTTAAAAGTAATAAATTTTAAAATACCTAAAAATAAGAGTTCATCATTGGCCACTGAGTTTCAATCAAAATTCTATTTTTGTGGTGTTGATTTAAACAATTTTACGATTTAATTAATCCGTCTCTAAATATAGCTATAATTATTCAATTGCAATACTATAAACTTATTAAAGTGATATTTATGTCTCAAAATCGGAATAAGTTTTGTATCGCGATTTTTCTTTTTTTGCAAATTAATAAGAAAATAAAGCCAACAGGTCATTGATGGATTCACAAATTCTCAATACATGGAACGCATTTCTTAGCAACAACTTTTGTTCATCCGTGTTGAGAGTGACGACTGGCTGAGTTCACTTGAATTTGAAAGTAGCTGTTGTGTAGCTTTTTTTTCACCTCTATATGGCAGTTTTCTGTTTGTACGAATTTGAAAGATTGAACCAGAAGTTTGTATCTGGACGGATGGCAATGTGAGTCCCATGTTAGTGGTTCTTTTGAGCCAACGAAGTGAAGCCACTGTAAGCAAGCGATGCAGTGAGAGAAACAAGACGAACAGAATGGATAACAAACTTCAGAATTCAAAGTTCCAAGGCTCCAGATTATTGACCATTTCAGAAAACTAAGTATTTGTAGTTCTGTTATCTGGTTATCGTATTGACTGCTTTTAGTGTGAGAATATTATTCACTGATTCATTCACATAGAATGTATTGTACTGTAAATGCTGCCTGAAAAATGTATGGTTTGTTTTCAGTTGCATTGGTCTGTTCGCCAGGTTCCACTAGAGTACAAACCTGGAAACACATTTCTCAAACTCATTAATAATTCATGACATTTTGGGTCAATCATCGCACCACATTTGGTCAGGTGGATGAGTTTTGAAACTTGAACCAATTTCAAACCCATGGGCCAAATATTTCTTAATCTACATATTCATAAACCAACAAGGCAAAACTGCCGTATAATGATTATAAAAAGGATTTTTATTTTCTTGCCGAGAGTGGGACTCGAACCGGGACCTCTTCGACTACTCCAGTGTTTCTATCTATCACTACACTACCACTAGGCTATCTAGTCGATTACACAATGTAACGCACAAATTGTGAATCATCGACCATAAAATTCTTACCTGGACTATGTGACAATATTCCATTCATTTGAGAAGTTACTTCAAAAACTTGTGCTTCGTGTTTGAAGGGGGGTTCCAAACACCTCGAACAATAAAAGCACTCGACCGAAGCGGCCTCGTGCTTTCATGTTTCTCGGTATTTGGAACCCCCCTTCAAACACTCGCACTCGTTTTTGAAATATAAATTTCCAGAGTTGTTTTGCATTTGTGAAACGTGGTGTTTGAATTCTGGTGCAGATAAAATCACCACAAAGGTGACCGCCTAAATACGTGTTTCAGACGGCTCTTAAAATGTTTCGATAAATTCGGATGGCAAGACAACGTTTGTTCAGCGACAGGATATCTCACTTAAACACTTTACTTGCACAAGAAGGCGTTTTTTCACAGCTTGTTCGCAGCTGAGTGCATTCACATGGAAGTTCTTAACGGAATGCCACAGTTACTTTGACGTCTAAAGGACATGCTTTAAACTGAACTAACTTCTGAAGCAGATAAATTCTGCTTTCTTTCGAATATATTTGAAGAGTGAGACTTTGATTGCAGATTTAGGTTTCATTACAAATTTATTTATACATTGTTATATGTGATTATTTTATTTGGTTTGAGTTTATATTGCAAAGCAAAGTTTAACTGTTTGAGGGATTCTTAAACAGGATTTACTGAAATATAAAGTAAAACTAAATAGTAAAAGAAAGTGAAAATCCTTAGGTGGAATTTGTAAGCCTTTGAAGAAATTTATTACTTTTTCTTAACCCGATGTCGGGTTCCAAAAACTGTGATCCGGAAGTAAAACTAAACAGAGGCCCTATTGTCTTCGCCGAAAATAGGCCAAGACAATGGGACCGTTTTTAAAAATTTACTTCCGATTCCGGAAGGTGACGAAGGCGCCGCCAATGAACAGAAACTGAACGAAACGTTTTCGAGTGTTTGATACGATTTGAAGTTAATCTGAGCTTTTTTTTATTTTTTTTATTTTTTTTATTTAAACATGTTTGTTATACATTGTTACATACTTCGTTGAGCACTGAGGTCTGAAAGATTTGACGGAGCTGAACTTGTCTAACTATTTATATATCGGGGTCGGGGTTGAGGGAGTCCAGGGGCAGATCTAGACATTCTGAAGAGGGGGGGGGCACAATATTTAAAAAAATGTAATTGGATAAAAGAAGCACCAAAGGCGCAAGTTACTGGGGGTCTGAGGACGTTCCCAACCGGAAAAATGTCGATTTTATGTCTCTTACATGGCCTTTTCTCTCAATTTCAGTGCACCTTTGACTATATTTTTACAAAACTGAAAACACAATTTAAAAAAAAATTAAACTAAGGCTACGTTCACACGGTACCGGACGAATTTTCGACCGGTCAAAAATTTGTGCGTTTAGGTGTTCCGTTCACACGGAACCACGCTAACCGTACGAAAAGTTAGACGCCTAACCGTTCAACCTGGTTCGTCAGCTCTGTGTGAACAGAGCGAAAATATTGAACTGTTCCGTGTGAACAAAAAGTCCGGTCGAAAATTCGTCCGGTACCGTGAGAACGTAACCTAAGTAGCAAGGTCGACACAACGTAGATCTTCAAAATTTATAGTTACAATATTTCGGCTTGTCAAACCAGCCTTCTTCAGGTATAATGAATAAATTTTACATGGGTGGACGTGTTATAAACATTATAAGTTGCGACTCGGATAGAGGAAATGGATAACAGATGATTAACAATATAATAAACCTATTCAAATTATTTATTACGTTGGCCAATATTTCGGCTCGCGTTTCGAGAAAAGTGAAAAAGAGCAATTTAAGGTATTGGCTCCCTTGTTTTGGTTTGTAGGATTTTGGTTTTCCAGATTCAATATGGCGGTTGTGCGCCATATTACAGACAATATTTATTACACTCAGCGTCCTTGGTATGTCTTAAAAAGTTGGCTTAATTACCCACATTTTTGCGACCCAAAAGATGTCGGGAAAAGTTGTATTTGCAGTTGGTTTTAAAGACAGTCACCTCTTGTTATTCACGATAACAGTTGGATTTTTTGATGGAGGTAAAGGACATACTTGGAACATGACAATTGTTTTAACAAATACGTATCCGCCCTTGGGGACCCCTTCCTGCATCCCCCCCCCCCCCACCAGGTTGGGGGTTTGGGAAGGCTCCACTACACAGCGCCTAGATACCAGACAGGTGTACTGTTTTTCTCACCTCTGTATTCTAAGGGCGGCCTCTGAAGGAGATGGCGCCGATTTGCGAGGTATGGGTGTCACCGTGGCAAACTCTGTGTACAGCTGATTGTTATTGGTGTGTGGGCCAGGAGGCGCCGACCTGGGCTTTAGTTTTACAGCAGGGTACAGCAGTTTGCTTGATGCTACGTCACCCTTCACCCCTCGTGACGAGACAGTGCCTGTTTCGTGAAGGGGGTGTGTCGTCGTACCGACCACGCCCTCGCCCCATGACGCCACTGCGATATTGATCAGGCTTCGACTCTGCGAGCCACGTGACGGGTCTTCAGTTTGTTTTTGTTCGTGGGTCACATGACCTATTGCAGATAAAATAGTAGACCATTTCCGAATTATGCTCCAGTTCTGTGAACAAAGGTTTCAAATCGAGGCCTGGTGCTAAAGTCTCGTATATTACTGTAGTTTTAGCACCAGGC
>JANVCH010013677.1:0-11968 GCA_025505405.1 Epizoanthus rinbou
CATGATTTGGTTAGATTTTTATCTCTAAACCCATTCATTTGGTGGAAAGAATCACCTAAAAGCGAATGTGCTGCCCATGGACATTATTATGTGACTATGAGGAACTGATATTTCGCATGTGATGACACTGGTGGTATCGGCTAAAACTTATCAGCGACTCAGTCAATTTCTCTGTTTATAGCCATTGCTGCTACATTAATGTGCCATTTCCCGTACATAATCTATTATAGACATAGGCATAGATATAGACAGACTTTTGTTGCAGGTTACCGAATGAATCGTCTAACTGAATGTTCCTGTTAAAACAAGAAAATGAAGTCTCGCTGAATTGCAAAAAATCAATGCCGTGTCATGTTTGATTTGCTTGAAATGAAGGCAATATTTCTCACCTAGTATTTTTCGAGTCAATTTGCAATCCGAGATGCTATCATTTATTTATTACTGGGTGGTGAACAGACTGGACTCGTTTAGCCATCAAAAGATTGAGCTGTTTGGAAACTCTATCCAAACTTATCTTTCGCCATAACACTAAATACGAACAGACGACACCGAGATCTCTAGGGTTGGGTTGCGCCGATCATATGAAAACTGAGGAGTGAGCTGTTTAGTCTAATGATAAAATTGTCGAACTATCACTTCAAACGTTGGATTAAAGTTAGAGAAAATAACGAGCTTTCTCCAAAGCAAAACCCAACTCAATTCTCCTTGTGTGTTGCCAAGATCTTACCTTAAGAAATCCGTAAAAAGAACCTAAAAGTTGCTTTTCCCTGAACGCACGTCATATTTCTCATCAGGTCGCCATTTTGTGTCGGTCAGAGGTTGTTTATACGTTGAAGAAGTTCCGAATGTGGTTATTATTAGCGAACCTCGTGTTCTTTAATTAAAATCTTAGACGGCAACAAGAGAGGAGAGAGGTGTCGGTCAGACACAGAGTATTACATAGCCACGAACTAATTAAGGTTTTAGGAATGAATAACAATCTATTGATCTAAACATTTGTTTATATACCAGGCTAACAAACAATACGGTCACACTACACCAGTAGGGGGAAGTATTCTTGTGGCGAAATCAAGCGATAAATTGGTTTTCGAACCACAGTGAAATGTATTATAACTTAATGTACGGACGTTATTGCTAAAAGTATTTTTATTCTTTCTTAGTTAAAATTCGATCTGACTTCGACGGATACAATAAAGACTTCAATTTACTGTTGAAATAGTCAAAACTAAAGTTATTAAAATAAAAAAATATACCAATCTTTGCATATTAACCTGTCAGTTTTCAGTTATCCTAATTGGTTTAGCACATCTTTCCTTTGAAGATACCGCTTTGTTACCGTAGCAACGTTTTAGAAGCCGGAACTGGCGTTATAACCCAGAAGACTGATTCATTTTACTCTTTATTCAGCTTTAAAGAGCGGAAGAGAATTCAATGGTCAAAGGCTGCCTCACCAGTGTAGTTTGCGTATAGACGACGTTAATTATTCAGTCAAGAGTTGCGGTGATGTTTCAATATTTTCCTAACAAAATAATACGATGCTTCGTTAGAGCTCCTCAGTTCTTGATACATATATCATATATATTATATTATTTTCAGTCCTTGATATTATTTTCAGTCCTTGATATTATTTTCAGTCCTTGATATTATTTTCAGTCCTTGATATTATTTTCAGTGTGCTCGGACGCTTGAGTGTTTGCCAGACGCGTAATTTCGGGTGTTGAATAAAAACAAAAGGGGGTAAATATTGTGGAAATGCCGTTTAGACGGTTCTCGTATTAACGGTATTAGATTACAAAGTCAGAGAAACCAAAAACGGTTTCCCGCTTCAAAGGCCCACTGTCAAAACCAATTTTTGTCGTGTCGAATTCAGTTCAACAAATTAAATTCGGTACTGATGATGTCTGATCTGATCGCACTTAAATTCGGCATCGGCAGTCAGAGGGGTTTTAAAGCAATTACCGGATTTTCGTAGACTGAAATTCGCTGCTTGAACTAGACTTTAGCGCAGGGGAGAGGTAAAAACCCCCCGCGTTAAATGTACGTCGGTAATGCTTCAATGTACACCCAGCGGCTAAGAGAATTGAAGCAGAGTAACAGTAAAACACATCAAAATGTTTTTATTACACAATATTCCAGTTCATACTTCGCTTCGTTATCACTTCAGTCTTACAGTCTGTATCGTACCAATTTTTTGCCATGTAGCAAAACTAAAAGCTAACTTTGTTGAAGTGTGCGAAATAAAAACGTTCTGCATGTCCAGGGCCCGTTTTCCCGAAACCTTTAATCCCAAAAATCGTTCTATGTCAACACTTTTAATGTCACGGCTATAATTGTTTTTATCAGAACCTGTCCTTAACCTATTCTTAAAACCTGCCAGCCAGGTTTTGACGTTCACTAAAGAAATGAAAAGACATTTGTGCGCTGTAAAGGTCACTGTTCTTAAATATTTCAACTTCGCACCGTATATAGCTAACATCAAAGGTATCATTCAAAAGCCGATCAGTATAAGCCCATAATATAATTTGTCCCTAAGTTACGTTTGGTTCTGCAATCGGTTTCGGTTTCAACAATTCCTGCAGTAATTATAAAACATAGGCAAAGAACATATTTCGTTAAAGAAACTGTAACTTTTAATGTGGCTGGACACAGTTTTATAATTAAGAATACTTTTCTCTTCTTTGATAATACATATTCAGTAACTAAACTGTTCTTTGTACTTATATTTATACTATAGTTTGATAAAAACGTTCATGATTGTATTTGTGTTTCATGGCAACCATTTTTAAAAAAAACAAAATCACAACTAACTTTTTTCAGAACAACAGGATTTCGCCAAATCTATTCGATACCTTTTCTAACTCAAAACTTTAAAATATTATTAATCACAAATAGGAGAAGGATCTTTTGCAATGTCAGAGATTTCTGACAAATCGTGTCCAAGAAAAGTGAGCTAAGGGCAAAATTAAGATGGCGGCCCCCTTAAATTTTCTCCCGCTGTTAGATTTGTCTGATAAACTGTCTTAAACATGCAGTTGTTCAAGCAGCAATATTCGAATTTAAAATTTGCCAATACGTTAATGAGCAGTATGGAAGAAAACGTAGTTTTATGTTTAATTCAACTGCGAATTTTAGAGCATGGCGTTAAATGCCACAGTCTCCGCACACATTTTTGAGTGTGGCGCCCCCTTTGTGACAAGATTATAATCTCCCTTCTCAGCCAACTTAACAACTCGTTTATAACATCAGCGACCAGGTGCGTGCACCCTTATAACTTGAATGCCAGAGGCTCAATTTACAAATACGAGGCTTCCAGAACATTTTTAGAGTAAAAATAAGATACTTCATCTCTTTTGGCTTAGAATAGTACAGAATTATCGATTTATTTCACAGATATCCACAGATTTGTTTCGGTGTGAAACAAATTATTTGTCTGCAGTTCTTCATGATCAGTAGTTAATAGAATACTCCAAATCTACACGGGCGAAATCACAAAGTACTAAAGCAATAAATTATAAAAGAAAATCAGGGAATCGTCGAAGACTATCTTTTGTTTCTATGTTTTAGTTGCGATGAAAAGAGAATCGCTTCAAAACATCTCATCAAAGGATACTTATTTTTCTAACTTATAATTTTCATTGGTTGCATTAGTGACCATTTGTTGTTTGTCTTGCGGCTGCACTGTTCTCTTGAGATTGGAATACAAACCCCGCCTGTTCACGTGTACATGATGTGCAAATTCTGTTTCTACAGATTCAGATTACGGCGAGAGAGAAACAAACAGCTACAGCATCTGTTTAAATATAAATTCTATAAAAGGAGTAAGAAACATACAGTGCACCAATACTACGATAAAGCCGCCGTCTTCTAAATATAACCTATTACTATTAGTATCAGTTTTTACTGAATCTGATGTCACTTCGTTAGAAACTGACAACTGATACAGCTGTGCATAATCCATGTACTCGGTGCAAACACAAGGAGTTAGAAAGACATAACTGAGTTGCAAATTGCACGGACAATCTATTTATGCCGATAATTAAAGGTTGTCAGTTTTAGGGGACTTGTTGATGTAAACCCCGTGCACTGCTTTCTGTGGACTTGTTACTGTTGAATATAAACTGTACCACGTACTTCACTGAGGATCGATTACATTCAATGGCGGCTTGAGCTAGACTGATATTCAAAATTTCATAACATTGCTGCAAAGTTGTGTGTATGCACGTATGAACACAGTTGTACGACAACTTCCCCGTGTTGTGCAAGCTAAACAGAATCGGAAGAAGTTTCAATTAAAAGTTTCAAATTGAAATACGGCAGAAAGTCAGAAAGCGGAAATATCTTATTGAATATTGTATCAACAACATCAATTTATCTGTAAATGTTGGTAACAGTATTTTTAAGTAATGTTTGTTTTGCGTGTCGTACTCTTGTGCACACTTGAATTTGTAATAAAATAGCATAGTTACAGTTTATGTCACTGCTGCCCGCCGCTACCGTGCTGCGCTATAATCGTATCTAACTCGGACTGAGATACTTTTGTATACAGATAACATTTTGTTGAAAACTTGAAATAGTTAAACTGTCTGTGGAGGGTGGAAAACATCTTTGTGTATCGTATCATCATCCATATATTGGATTATTGAATAACGCATCAGCTCAATACAAAAATGAAGCATATTAAATCGATACACTTACCGAATTTGGGGTAAAATGTCCTCTCGCCCTTGAAACAAGCAATGAAATGAATTCTTTTTTGTCGATCGCTGCCGCTGAATTCTTCTAACGGAGTCTCAGTATCACCCTTCGCTCTGGACTGCAAAACCCAAACTGAAGCTGCGTCACGAATCCATTGACTGATGCCAAAATTTGAATTAGTTAAATTTTTTACACATCCGTGACTACCAGAAGGGATCTTTATTTCACTTTTTAATCTGACTAAACAAGATTTCTGAATTTCTCTCCCGGTTTAATGTCTTTCCAGCTAATATTGTGGTTTCAAAAATGAATTGTGTCATTTCGGAAACACGACATGATGCGGTGTCGAAACTAAACGTCCAACGTGTTACTTTGCATTAACAAGTTACTTAAGGGGGCTTTGCAGTTAAAACGTACAAGTTTTGTTTATTTTAGAAATATGTAAAACCAAAAAAAGAGAAACATTTTTCATTTATGTGTCTTTGTTAATGGCGCTGATTCACGACGTTAGCCAGGATGAATCACTTCTAATCTGAAGATTATTCCGCAGTATTAATACCTGGGGTTACGGGTTAGGGTGATATTTTCGTTTATCAGACTTTGTAATGTCATATCGATCAATGGTGTTTTCGTATAACGCATGCTAAATAAATATGTATCAAATTAAAAGGCGGATTGAGATTGACTGATGAGGTAATGCCGGCTCGTCAAACGCACTGCCGTATATGTAAAATAGCACTTGATATTTGTGATTCTTGCCGCCGCATGTCGTTCCGAAGCTATTTCCTTGTAGTTGTAGCAGTTGTAGCTATTGCCTATTGCCTTATTGGTGTTGTGGACCCTGTTCAGGACCGACACGTAGCAGGTTATCTCAGCTCGCTATTACATAAATGGCGATGCGAATTATAAGACTTTGCATGGAACTTAATTCACTTTTTCCGAGTTTATTTATAATGCTAGCCTACTTGTGCAGTTCGGGCCGTGATTTAACTGTCCCCAAAATGTTAGCTAATGTGAACTGAGATTGAATCGTGAATTTGGGTGGCCTGTGTACGGACAAGGCCTGCGGCCTTGGCTTCTTCTTTTGATTCAGTGTCGCGACAGCTGTATGGGGTACGGATTCGAGCGAACTTCACAAGATAAACCTTATGAAAACATCTTTGAATCCATTCTTTTAGATACGCTGACACATAATCAAAAACCACTTATCTTCTTCCTGTCTAGAAAGCAATATATTTGTAGTACTAAAAGGTCGCTTTCTAACGCCAAGGAGGCCTATTATATGAGTCATTTAAGTGTCCTCTTAGAACATAGAATTTATATATAGGCATGATAGCAACGTTGGAAACATGGCGCTGAACACATTGCAAGAGTAGACAAACTAGGGCCATCCTATTACAGTGTATTGAGTGACGTGGAAGGACTTTCATAGCTGGAATGCGTATCGGTACTTTACAAAACAGAATGATATGACGGACGCTCTCATTTGCTGACAATAGAGTGTTGCTGACTGAATATCGGAGGACAACACACGCGATTGAGCTTCGTCTTATCCCTATATATACAAAATCAACACTGGTTGCTGCTGTATGTGACTGTGAAACATACAACGATATTTGTACAGCACTCCAGGAGCCATAGGGATAGGGATAGGGTTCCTCTTAAAGTTGTCACATGCTCTGCAACTTCCGGTGTGTCTATGTCAGAGTTTATAGACACTCGCAGCGCTCTGGTTGAGCAGTTATCTAGACACGCAGCTATTTGCGAAGACAGACTTTCAAATGCGTCCTTGTCAAAATCACAGTATCCTCCTGTCGCGTACGTGTCGTGTCGGTATAGTTTGACATTCAAAAACATGCGAACAGAGGGCAGGTAAAATGTTACATGGTTTGCGTGACAAATTGTATAAATTACTGCATCGTCTAACACCCCCTAAATAGCCAAAACATTGAAATTGTGAAAACGTTACTGCAGCAGAAAGTACAAACGAGTTCTACTTTCTGGAAATCGTTGCAGCAACTGGTCTCAAATTTATTTCGCCATTGTACATGCAGAGGAGGTGTTACATGGTGCAATCTCAGTCCATGCAGCTTGTCGCGGATCGTCATATACCAAGTCTATAATGAGCGTCTATAACGAGTGTCTATAAAGAGCGTCTATAATGAGCGTCTATAACGAGTGTCTATAAAGAGCGTCTATGAAGAGCGTCTATGATGGGCGTCTATAAAGAGCGTCTATAAAGAGCGTCTATGATGGGCGTCTATAACGAGTATCTATAAAGGGCGTCTATGAAGAGCGTCTATAACGAGTGTCTATAACGAGTGTCTATAAAGGGCGTCTATGAAGAGCGTCTATAAAGAGCGTCTAAAAAGAGCGTCTATGAAGGTCGTCTATAAAGAGCATCTATAAAGAGCGTCTATAAAGAGCGTCTATAAAGAGCGTCTATAAAGAGCGTCTGTAAAGAGCGTTTATAAAAAGCGTCTATAAAGAGTATCTATAAAGAGCGTCTTTGAAGAGCATTTATAACGAGCATCTCTAAAGAGCATTTATAAAAAGCGTCTATAAAGAGCGTCTATGAAGAGCATTTATAAAGAGCGTCTATGAAGAGCATTTATAAAGAGCCTCTATAAAGAGCGTCTATAAAGAGCGTCTGATGAAGAGCGTCTATAAAGAGCGTTTATGAAGAGCGTCTATAAAGAGCGTCTATAGAGAGCGTCTACTTCTATGAAGAGCGTCTATAAAGAGCGTCTATGACGAGCGTCTATGAAGATATAAAGACTGACAGAATAAGGATATTTTGTCATTGATGCATTACTTTTCTGTAATTAGATTCTGAAAAGCTCGGACTCGGGAGAATTTAACTGCGAGACAAGTTGCAAGAGAAACATGGGCAGCGTAACAACAGAATCCATCAAAGTGGTTTTCGTCGCTTTCTTCACAAAGAAGATTTATTACGCGGAGTAAAATATCCGGTCACGGAGCACAAGTTGTAAGTCACTGTACATATACATATATACATAGTTGTTGTATATAGTACCCATAATTCCTTTGAATTTGGTGTTCGGCATTTTGCTCTACTATATGATATGAAGACTGTAAAGAGCGGCAAAGTCAGTTATAAAAACACACAACGGGTTATAAACATATTGTCGAATGTTATTGAAATGACCAGATAATAGTGCTAGTTTTATCAAACGTTAATATATATTTTTACTTTAATTTATGACCATTTATTCTAATCAAATTATTCGTGATGGGTGCACTATACTAAAAGCGATTGTTATCCTACCGCAGTGTGCACGTGGCCCGGGACATGTAGCAATAGTCAGACGACTGAAACACGTTTCTTTATACCTTAAGAAACGTTTCTAAACTGAATTTCAGTGCAGTACTCATCAAACGTATGGACTTCAATTTTCAGCTGGTCATAACTGAAATCAGTAATATATTCAACACTTTAATTAACAGTTTTGACAAGGAACTATAAATGCTACCAAAGCTCAAAGCTAAAACATAGTGTTCTCAGATCAACTGTGCAGGAAAACCTTACCTCTCAGAGCTGAGAATTTTCCTCAATACGAGTGCTTCGTCGATAGGCCTGACGATTAACAACTTGCCCGGTAATTAGAACTCGCCGGCCTCCTGGTCTAGTTGTGTCTCTGTACAAAAGCTTTTCGTGTTTATTTTAGCAGGATTAGAAGGAAGCTGAAGTTTGACACATTGTGTAACAAGCCGAGCAATTCATATCTGATTGGATTTCGCGTGCTAATATGTCTATAATAGTCTTAGTGGCCTTTTGCCACCGAAAAGAGTGGATTAGCAATGAATGTTTAGTGATGAGCCTATCTCTGCGTTTTTTATTCAACAGACTGTGTTTGTTTAGTAAGCTATCACGAAAATACAACTCACCATAAAGTATATTAGCGTCAGGCGGAGTGTAGTCTCAAATTGCGACCAGTTCCGTTATATAGAAACACAACTGAGGAAGGCACAAGAAGTCAGTCCACTGATATTCTTAAATCTTCAAATTGCACGAGTCAGGACGGATTACTCCTGACTCTTGAGCATTTCATTAGTTTCTGAGAGTCAGATCTCAGATCTTGTAAACTTAATGTTCCAATTTATGCTTCAGCGTTCACTCCGCAGAACTATGAGGCATGTCTGGAGCAGTTTTAAAATCTTTAAAGCTTGTTATTTTGGGAAATCAGAAGTACGGTGACAATAAATCAATGCACATGAACCCGACAAATACTTCATCTGCGTTTTTCTTTAGATCTCCTTCAACTGGTTAGACAATCCATACTGGGTCTGTTTTCAGAGGTCGCTTCAGCCGATCGTACCCAAATTAGAATTTATCGGCAAATACTTGTACGTTTGCCAACGTCAGCTAATGGTGGTGTGCAAAAAGGCAGTCATCGCGATTTATAATGTGTGATATGTAGCTAAACCAAGCTAAATTAAAGGGCAATAAGGGAATTAAATACACAAATAGACTTGAAAACGTAACAGGGTTATGAAAGTCTATACGTGCAGTTTTGCACTGAGAAGGTGTGGGCGAGATTTGGTTTACAGAACTGAGGTTGATACATTATAAATTTATAGTAAATGATATACATTATAGGTTCTGCCATGGAATTACGTGAGTCGCTATAGGTTATATTTTAAGAAAAAGTATTAAAATAAATTAGATAGATCATGTCAAGACTTCATGCTTGAGTGTGAGCCGACTGTACCGCAGGCTCAGGAATTTACTTCTGGAATTTACCTCTACCGATACGCTATTCTAAATAAACTAGACTACAGATATAGGGATAGTAGGATTCAAATACTTGTTGACCTTTCAAAAGTCTTATTCATTTATTGTGCTTAACAGTTAACTCCAGAATGTACACGTGTAATGTTAATCGCCCTGGTATTTTAGAAAGCGAAAGATCTCATCTGCGCTTTATAGTAGCAACTCGTCAATATAAAGCTCTTTAAGACTTTATATCATCTTGGGCCGCTCAAGACCGACCTTGGATCTACTTTATTCGCCGATTGGAGCGAGTCTTAGTTCTGGTACCCAGGGTAACCATTTCGGGTAGGGGAGAAGAACCAGCAGAATTGACAGTCATGTAACACGTCCGCAGGATAATATATTCTTCAAAACACTCAACCACAATCACAAACGCAAGCTCAAAAAAAGGATCATGTCCTTGTTTCACCGTGAAAATGCCTTGACGCAAGCATAATCGAGCGAAAGAAAAGGGATACACGCCCGATATTTGTGCTTACTTTTGCGTCCTATACATTGCATGTTCACTTCAGGCACATCTCGTGTGCTTGCGCTTGTCTTTGCATGGCTTGACGCTCGGGTTTGACGGAGCTGTTTAAAATAAGTTTTGAAATGCTGTTTACTTTTAATAGAAGCCGTTTCAGTGTGTAATATCTTAAGTGTCACTGGAGTAACAATGCGAATCTCCAGGGGAAGAGTATATCTCTTGATCTCTGGATAAAGTGATTGATCATATAAACTTAAAATGAGATTAACTCTATGAGTTTTTAAGTGCAGTTTATCTAGCAGACTTATAACATTTTATGTACCTCTCTTGTTCCTTATGACTCGGGTATGGATTGCTGAGTCATCTGTCTAGGTAAATTCACAGGCTTCGCCATTTCCCCTCTTGAAATCCTTCACTTTCACGTGTTTTGGTCATTGTACCACCGCCAAAGATCGACATTACAGAGACGTTGGTACAAAAACGTCCGACCATAGACTGCGAAATACTTCTCCCAACCACTGCCCTCTCATGATATGTCACTTTTGTGGAATTTTCTCGCTGAGGAGTAATATCTGTCTATTTATGGGTCGAATATAAATAACTAATGTAAACACGGATAAACCCAACTTTTGTTTTGCTAATTACGCCTGACAGTCAAACAAAAACTAAGGCCATTTTGACGTCCTGTTCACATCAAAATAATACTAAAGCGGGTAATTACTAATTTTCATCAAACTTTGTCGAGATTCTGTTTGTTTTCCTTGCTTTCGAGTGCATTTATAGAATACCATTGGTGTTCACAGACAGAGAAACTGATTAACTGAGACGTCAACATTTCTGTCAAGATCAGCGGAATATTTACTGAAATAATCTGCTGCTGTAGTAAATACTGAAGAAAATACGTCCAACGAAACTAGTGTAATTTTCCTTTTCATTCCAAAAGCAACGATCTTGTGACAGAATACTTAATATTAGCGAGGCGCCCACACTACAGGGGCGGAGAGGGTTTGTGAGTGGGTAAAGGACGAAACTTCATCAGTGACAGAAAGTCTCAGTCTTTTCAAGTCGTTAACAATTTCACAATGTTAAACAATAGTACACTGGAACTTAATTTTACCGCGCATTACTAAAAATTATAAAATATTAAAATATATATAAATAATATTAAGGGACCTAGCTTGCGAGTATCAGTGCGTAAAGGACAGACCATATTTCACACTTGCACTTGCATTATTAATAGTGTGGTGTATGTATGTGTGTGTGTGTGTGTGTGTGGGGGGGGGGATAGTTTGGGGAAAAGTTGTTTTTACAAACCTTCTAATTGGAAGAATATATTTTGTGTTTAACTGTCAATATTTTTTAACGCGTTCTTTTCCGACAGAGACGATGGTTGGGTCTCGGTACCGGAATGACAATTACTTGTTTTTTTAAAACATGTCGCAATATTTTCACTATCTGATTGGTTAAAAACTATTGTTACCTAACCCTGCACATGCGGTTCCCCCATCTAAAGTTCTTGCTAATAAGAAGCCGGCCGGTATGCGTTTGACTGTTTCAGCGAGCCAGTTCCGTGGTATGTCAGCTCTTCTCTACCACATGGTCAAAATCTGATGCGGATTCATTGGTTGGCGCCTCGTCAATCCACAACATTTTGGCCATCCGTTGACGAAAAGCGTGGTATAAAACAGTGCACGTCACGGACTAAGCTGTCGTATTTGTCAATTGGCGCACGAGCAATGACGTGACAATGTTTTCGTCCCAGTTGAGCCATAGCTCAAGTTTGTTTTTTATGTTTATAGATATTTTAATAGCAGGAGTTATCCATGGTTTTGCCACAGATTTGATTTCTTTTCTTGACAATTGCCTAATGGCGATATGTTTATTTATAACATCATTAATACTAGTATATATATATATATATATTGATATGGATTAACTAAATAGATGTATCTAATTGTAATACTATTATAAGTATTTTTTTTCCTATAATATTTTTTTTGTCTGTGTCTTAT
>JANVCH010013788.1:0-11962 GCA_025505405.1 Epizoanthus rinbou
TCAGAGATGATAATTGACGCGTGACTCGCTGACGCGAGCATTTTGTTCGATCAATCTTTGACAGTGAAGCGAAATGATCTCTATCAGGCATTTGCTACCACGAGGACCTAGGTATCTAACCAATATATGTTGTGCAGCCACTCAATGTTCTTAAATTCACAAAATGTACCAGCGTGGCGTGATTCAAATTCAAATGACGCACATCTACCCTGTACCTACCCCCTGTTTAAAATCGTAGATCCGGCTACAAATTTTCCTAGTTCTGTTACAGGAAGCAAAAATGAAAAATGCTGTAATAAAACGATTCAACTAACACGTAGAAATGGTAAATTGGACAGCTTATACCTTCTTAGGTTTTCTAAAATCTGTACTGAGAGTGAAAATTCGGCTACGATAAGATTGTTTACAAACTTAAGGCAAATCTATCTTTCCATGTCTCGGGGGGAGGAGGGGTGCGTACTGTTGCATCTGATATTTAGGAGATCTATTTTCTTAGGATAGGGGGACTATTTATGCAATCTTAAAATATCAGATACCTGATTGACAGAACTATTATTTCTAGTTACAAGGAAGCATTCCTGTTCCCTCTAATGCGAGAAAACTCTGGCTATAAAATTATCCTGCTTCCCCTTCCAAATCCTTGTATCCACCGCGGTCAATGCATTTTAGACTATTTTAAAACAAAAGTAAACCATTCGCAAAAAAAAAGAAGAAAACGGTTTGGTAGCAATCACGCCGCTTTGTTTTGTTTGTGCTATTCTAGTGAAATAATTGTTAATCTAAAAAGGAACCAACATGTTGCTGTTCTGTGTCATTCAAAGAAAGGACGACCAGTTGCTTGTTGAAGCCACCTGAACTATCCGAAGCAAAAACCTTTAAAAATTAAATAGTGCCTACCATATTTACACTTTACATGACTCTTTTAACACTTCCTTTAATCAGGAACTGTCAAGTTCCAATTTTAGACGCAAGTTACTCGCATCGGTAGTTAGATCAATTAAGAAAAGAATGTTCATAAGTTTAAAATCAAATCTTCTCTTCTCTTCTCTTTGGATAATCCCGTAATTTCTCATTTCCGATGTCACAGTCCCCACCGTATCCGGGTAAGCCAGTCCGTGTGTTACATACACATTGTCCTTGCACAAGAGGCATTTGTAGTCATTCGTAAAACCCACGTTCAGCCCATGAATGGTCGAATAGATGAAGACATTTACACCACACAAGTCTGTCTGCTGCAGCAAATTTGTCCATTTCTGTTGCATTACGCAAGCCACAACATTGTATCTCTCTTAATAAATCACAGGTGGAGCTCATTAGCTACTTTGGAAGCAACGTTCTTGAAATTGATTGAAGTCCCAGAAATTCGTTTGAAACGTACTCCATTGAGCGACAACCTAGGCAACTTGCAAACCTCCATTTCCCACTGCACGTGATTGTTCTCTGCCGGGTTGCCATGGCAACAAAGTAATAGATACCTCTCCCTTTGATCGTAATCACAATTATTGGACTCAAGCACCTTCTTGATCTCTCGCATCATATCCTGCGGGTCCATGGAGCTTGTCGTTTTCATGCTCCACGTAAAACGCAGTGAGCGTGGCTTCTCGCTGTTCTCCCCCACTGACCTATGGAGGCAAGGAACAACACGTGATTTTAGGATTGGTGACACGTGGTAGGCACGTGACACTTTAAGAGCCGTGGCAGGCTAGGCACGTGTTGCATTCAAGACTGAGATCAGATGCATGTCAGTGATTGGTTGGTGGGCAAGGACCAGTCCCCTGGCCGTGGGTGGACAAGGCCGTGTAGATTGTGTCTGATTTACACCCGGCTCTGTCTGATCGAGATTCTAGGCTGAGGAATTTTGGACGCCTGTGCACCGGAGCCGCGTGAAGACTGAGGCCTACTAAAACCAACTTGTGGAGGGCGACTGGGAGTGAGAGGCGGTTGATCAGTAGACATTTCCGGCAGTCTTTCAGTCCTTGAATGTAAAAGGACAACTACTTTAATATCTAGATGAGACCGGCCTCGCCCGTCCAGTCAGCCGTCCTGTCCAATGTTTACCTAATATTTTGGGCTCAGCTTGGCCAAGGGACTGTAACTGGACTTAGTTCAAGAAATTGGACAATGGAAACTAGATAAACTGGGAAAGCAACAATATGTAGCGTGAAATCGAGACAGTGTTAAACAGCCAAGCATTAAGTGTTACAAAAATGTATTAAACAAGACATATCTTGGAAACAAAGGAAAATAAATTGACCAAAGAAACATAACTAATAAATCTGTGCCAACTGAATTATGATAATGGAATATTAAAATGTCAAACATATTTTTACAGTGCTAAGCACAAGAGGCTACCACAGCCATTTTCTGATAAACTGAGAATTGATATTTATATCAGTAATTGATATCACCAACAAGGCTGACCTGTTGCACTGTCAGAAACGTAACACCAGTTACAACAAAATAGAAAATGCTGGGGAAAATAGTTCAGAACTCTAACTGCTAAAGTTCTGAACTATTTATTCCAACATGGTAGTTCAATATTGGTTCATATGTGGTGTGACTTGATGATAAGGAAAGCAAGAGTTTTATCAATGCAAAGTTAACCTTTGTGCAACACTTCTTTGAATTTGCAAAATATATTTTTCATGATTCCTGCCTACTTTCTTAGCATGTTGAGTGCAATATCGATGGACAAGAACGTGGATAAATCACGCTACGGTGGACTCAGAGTGGCCATTAACAATCATCCGTCCAAGACATTTATTTCAACACGGACTCAGCCAGACTAGATGGGGCGTTTCGGTCTTTGTTATAAGGTTTAGTCATATCACTACAACCTATTATTATTTGAAAGTATGAGTGGATACAAGTGTTACTATTAATTTTCATCTACAAATTTGTTAACAGACAGCTTGTTAATGGCTATGCTACAACAAACGTAATGCAAAATTTTCCACTGGCTGGTTAGCCTTATTTTGATAGCCCTGAGTAATGGAGAAAGTTTTGATACAGAACTACTATCTCTCCGCATTTCTACATTAGTTACATATATTTTTCCAGCATTCTTGTTCATAGTAGCAGAATTGATTTCAAAACTATATATAATTATGGCTATGATTACGTCCATCTTTTGAGAAAAAGAAACACAATTTGCTTAGGTGCAGCTTTTACCAGGGCTCTTACAGTTTTTATGCTTTATCAACAGCAGTATTAAAATAACAACAGAAAACATGCAGAATAATATTGTTACAATGTAGATATGGAATACTGATGTCTCTGTGAATTAACTGAGAAGATTTTGTACAGTGACAGGTATCTGTATGCCAATGGCGAATGCATAATGAATATGAACAATGCAGCCATACCACGCCAACTCAAAGATCTGCTGCTCAACATTCAGGGGAAAGATACAAACTGTGTCTTATTTTTCAACAACTTAATAATGGCAAGAAGGAATGTCATTTGTCCAGCAAACTTATTATTCTTCAACCCTTTTCCAACCAAACAACAAAACCTTATTCATCTACACTGTCATAGAAAGTAACATTCGTGTAGTTACTAAACTGTAGTTAGATAAATCTTTATGACCAGAATTTCACCAGAGATTGTGATCAGCCACTTTATCATTAAAATTTCAGACGAATACTTGTAAATATCACTCTGGTAAGGTTCACATCCTTTTCCTCAATGTTGAGCCACCATGCATACTAATTATCATAACACAAAGCGTGATCTACCTTCTGTACCTCTTACTAAATCTTGACGTAAGTTTACTAAACAATGATGGTCTGCCTCCGGCTGTTGGACTGCTGGGGTCGTGGCCTCTGTCCGGTCCATTCTGTGCTCGCTGTGCTCTTGTTTGTCCACTGTGAAAGGTACTTCTTGCAGGGTTATTCCGAACTCCAAGCCGTGGAGGGGGTTGCGTTCTGAAATATATATACAAGAATGAAAAAAAAGACACAAAACTAGTAAAGTGTGCAAACATTTAAGGGAGATGTGACGGTGTAGGTTAGTGTTCGGCTTTCTACAGCAATTCTCTGGTTTCAGCTGAAACTGGTTCCACATGTCTGTAACAACAGCTGCTTATGAAACATGTATCAACTGAACTAGCAATAGAATAGTGTTGACAACTTCGAATAGGGAAAAAACTCTTACAACAAAACTATGTTAAAGAGACTTGGGAATGGCTCTTGAAGAAAATCCAATTCATTACAGACTGTCTTTCGACTGACACCAGATATGGTGACTTACAATCATCTCCAAAAAAATGTAACAACTGCTGTCACTATCTTGGTAGTTTTGAAGGTCTATTCGGTGCACTGACAATTTGGTCACTCAAAACTATCTGCTTCCATAGGTATTTATACATTATTGTAATGCGCACTTGAATATTTTATATATAGAATCTGCGCAATATAAATTTAATAAAGTTAAGTAAGTTAAGTACAGAGTAATAGATGCCTGACTAAAACATTTTGAAGCAAGAAATTTGTTCAAAGTATCTGAACATTTATCGACTTCTTGGTACACAAGTTTTAATCACAATCAGTTGATACAAGCAGAGGAAAGATCTTAGTGACCTAGATAACTGGTCAAACAAATGATGCCTCCAAGAGCAACTCTGATGTGCCACAAGTACAAGAAGGGTGCGCTGTAGGTCTGTGTCTCTGTAACCAGTTAAACTGAACTCACCCTTGTCTATATGCATCATCTTGATGCACATTTGAAGAGACTGGGGGCAAAGATCTGCGAGTTGGTGATAAACGGTTGGTGATACCCGCAGGAGGCGGAGCCTTGGAATGAGACTGGGTCTGAGATCTGGGCCCAGGCCCACTCGGCCCTGGTTCTGTGCTCACTGTTGCGCTGTCATGAAGAAAGCGAAGGAGAAAGAATGCAAAGCTGAAGGGAAGAGTTTAGTTTATGAAGGGGTTTAAAGTGAATATTAATTTACTTCGCTTACTGCTTGTTTAGTTTACAGCATTCTCCAAAGTCAGAAACCAAAACCTTTTTATATCCATCATTAGGAAAGGTCAACAGTATTTTTAATTTCGTTTTAAGTTTATTACTTTAATGGCAAATCTTTTATTCAGTTAATAAAAACAACATTAATGAAATGCTTGTGCTGGTCCATCAGAATGGTGGAATTTTTATTTAACTTGTCTGCTTTTTAATAATTTTATATCTCCTAATTTATATCTTTCATAAAGCAACAAAAATATCTATAGCCAAAATACAAATTATATTTGATAGTGGCAAACAGTGCCCATATTTCCCACAAGTCTGTATTTGAGTAGCGCAACGCCTTTCACTAAGGGTCAGTACTTACAGCTTTTGAAATTATATACAAGACTGGACACTTCATTTAGGTTAGACGACAGGTACTGTATTATAGACACTACTTTCACTGCATTTAAAGTAAACAAAATGTTCACAATACGTCTTCAAACATTTATGGTTTGCTTCACTCAAAGTTCATGCAGCATTTTACTAGAGAAAACACGTTTTACTCTTAACCATCTTCTAACAGGTTAAATCATATTCTAATATACTGACAAACTGTCACAGTTAATTAATCCTGCAGTCCTAACAGATATATTTAGTATTTATTTTCAATAAATTGACTGAAGCAAAAAACAGCTTTGATTTAAGCTAGTCAAAAACAACAAGAGCAGAAACGAATGCAAAGAAATTTAAGAAAAGGGAATCAAGCAAAGCAAAGCAAGGCAAGGCAAGGCAAGGCAAAGCAAAGCAAAGAAAAGCAAAGTAAAGTAAAGCAAAATAAAGTAAAATCAAAAGCAAGACAAGGCAAGACAAGACAAGACAAGGCAAAGCAAGGCAATGCAAAGTAAGACAAGGCATTGTAATGCAATACAATGCAAAGTAAGGCAATATGCAGCAAAGCAAAGGAAGGCTGACAGAAAAGCAAAGCAAAGCAATCATGATTTGACTTGGATATAACAGCAAAGAAACTGAAGAATTTCAAGAACTCGAGCCTGCTCCAGAAGTGTTGTGTTGCAGATCATGTCCAGCCATACTTGCAGTTTTCTTTGTCTTTATTCGACTTACAAAGACTCAAACATATGCACCAAGCACTTGCATGTCACAAGCTCCTTATCAGATCTCGCAAAACAGAGCAGCAACTCCTGAAAACGTTCAGTTATGATAGTTTTGCTGACAGCAAAAATATCTTGACACTTGGACTCGCTGGCAAAACCAGCAACCTTTAGTGTCACTCATCTGTTACAATTGCAGACTCGAAGTCTTGAAGCTTGCAAATTCAGCAATGAAAGACAACAATATTCCTCTTGCTGCAACCCTGTTATCGACAAGGGGTACACCTCCCCTCTACAATAGCTGACTTACCGACACTTTGTTTGATAAATATTCGAATTTTCCCAATAATAACAAGGGAAGTAGGAGGTGGGAATCCTTGTCAGTTTTTTCATGTTTAACAGAAAAGTAATCAAATGTCCCAATCATCTTGCCCACAACAATTGTTGTCTTTGCCTTTCTACCTCATACAATGTATATCTGTATCTCTGCACAGTCGCTACATACTGCACTACGCCAAGTGGTTCAAGTGACATGGAGTTCTACAACACATGTACATGTGGTGGAGACCAACCTGTCTTCTTTGCCATTTGCATGAGATGATGTTTGCGTTGCACTATTTCGTTCCTCTCCCCGGTGTCTCTGTTCACCATATACATACGTATTTCTTCTAATGATGCCTGGAGGCATGCTGTGTTGCTGGAACACACAAAGAAACAGAGAAGTTAGTTGTACAGTTTAGCAGGCTAAAAGTCTGTGCACAGTTTAATACAAACATTGAACATTATGAGGGTTATAATACATTCATAAAGACCCAAATAATTGTCTTCAAGGAGTATATTGCAAATTCATGCAATGTCTTGACATGGTTAATAAACCATTAACAAACTCTGCAATTACAACTTTATCCCCCCCCCCCAAACTTGTGCATGAATATTTTACTCAAACAACAATGTTCAACTCACTCGTGTTGTCTTCCCTGGTCGTCTTGGCCTCTCTCGGTCTGGAATTTCTGCTTTGTTAGGATTAGATGCACGACCAATCCCTGATGTGCCACGCTCAAGGAGTGGTGCCGTATTGGGTGTAGTGTGTTCTCTTTCTGATCTGCCAACAGGTTTCCCTCTGTCCGGTGGGGAGACAGCATTCTCCACACCACCACTTGGCCGTGCATGTGACGTAGGCCTACAACATCACATATTGGTTAACACTTCTACTGTCTGCCGTTCAAGTTCATTTGTTTGTAATGAAATTGAATGGATATTCAGAAATATGAAAAGAGGTGAGAAAGGATTATCCCAACTGTTTAAACCATCACCCAAAATGGTTTGAAATATTAATCTGAGTTAAAAAATGGCATTCTAATAGTAAAATCAAGCACGCAAGATTACAAAGAAATTGTTTCTAATACTCAGCTTCACACAAGGTCAGATTTACAGCTTAGCAAGTCTCACCAGAACTATTATTATTTTTCACCAAATCAGGGAGGTGTCTACTAAACCACATTAACACATTCAAATCAACTAAGTAATGCGGCAAAATAAAAAAATAATTGTATGATTGTATTAACTATAATTATATTTAATCATCTCATATCCAACAAGAGTGAGTCGAATCATAATTGTTTTATTAAATACAGAGTCAAATTTTGTTTTTATTCTGTATAGACCCTACATATTTCGTACATGAAGTGTAATTAAGTTGATTTAAAAGTAGAATTGAAATTTTACTTCTGTTTTGAGAAGCATCTGTTTTGTCTTAGAAATAGATGTTGTTTCCATATAAGGCATGACTGGCAAGCTGATAACCATGGTTGTAGAACCAATCAAACTGCTAGAAATCTGATATCTACTATAATTGCATTAAGGGATTTTATAAGTTTAAATTAATGGCCTATACAGACACCTGGATTACAAGAAATATTGACACAACTACCGCAAATTTTCTCCAATATGTAATGCTGAATTTACTTGTCTTCACAACAGTAAACATAATTGAACACTTACTTTTTTGGACCAGTATTCCTGAAAGGTTTGGAAAGATAAAACAATACATTAATTAGTATCGTAAATATAATTGATATTCACTTTTATTATTGCATTAATTATTAGACCACAAATTATCATAACTATAGCAGGAATACTGTAATCTATGTTTTTCCACTGAAATTACGGAGTTTAAGCAACCAAGAATGACAACTTTGACGACGAGTGCAGAGGATAAAAGGTTTAATTATGGAATACAATAAACTTACCACCTGTCACACTGTTTTAGACAACATGAATGTTGAAATATAAATTTTCTGTTTATTACCTTGGCTTCAAACCTAGAGTATCTATTTCCTATAATTCGCCTTCTTTCACAGAAGTTCCAACAAAATGAATGCAGAATTCATGAAGAAAAACAGAAAACAAGAAGTTGAATGAATTTCACAAGCAGTCGTCATAGTCGTTGCCATGCTAACTGCTTAAAGTCCCTAATAACTTGTCACTATCACTGTTACTTTCACTAGTATTGGTACATATATCACTGTTACTTTCACTAGTGTTGGTACATATATCACTGTTATGAATACTCAAAAGGGAAACATGTCCAAGCTGCTTCTCATATACATGTTCACGTGCATCATAATATCCTCATACCAAGAATTCAAGGCATTCTGTAGATTTTATTGTTATCATATTAATTTAATTTGTATAGGTGCTCTAGAAATGTATATAATTGTTATTAGAAAAAACAAGTATTGGAATTCTTATTTTTCACTCGTGGTATAAAAACTAAATATAAAACAAGTTTTAAACTTTATAAAACATTGGACGTTTTTCTAGAATATTTTCTCACTCAACAAGAGAAGACAGTACTTGCAAAATACAAGAGGTTAGTCTTTCCAAGATTTATTTGAAAAATCATCATGTTCCAAGGTCGTGGCTTGACTTATAAAGATCTTTCAATGCACAGGTCTGCAAAAATCCCAGGTCTCTCCATGATTGCATTAACCATTGTGTTTCAAATTATAGGACATTTTGTGAAATAGGTCACAAATATCATAGTGAAAACAACATAGGACATAGATAGACAAAATTTGCAGTCCAAAACATACATAATTATAATAAATATAATATAATATCTAAATTATGATAATTCTGATTTTGAATCTCAAGTGCAGAAATAAATTTTGATGAATAAAATGTAAACCTCATTTCCTCTATGTCACCCTACAATTTAATGGCAATTACTCATTCATTCTCTGTCCTTCTAATAATACTTTCATCTATCTAAGTTTTATTATCAACAAGAGGCTGCTGCACACAGCCTGTAGTCGTGCCGCGTAGAAAGTTAGCTACTGTTGTACCGAGTGTGCCAGTAGTGAATATGTAATTTGGGCATTACACACTTCCCACAAGCAAAGGAAATCACGGCAAGGTTTGTTTAAAAGCACCAATAAACGTGTATTCTTCAGACTCTTATCGGCAGTCGAGGATTTGTCATATTTTCCAGAAGTCGACAATGGGGACACAATGTGCTGGTACTACATACGCTCGACCCCCAAAAACTAACAAGAACAAGAGCCCATTTTGTAAGTCGTAGCCTTCGGCACGACTAAAAACCGCTCTACATGGGAGGACATCCAAGATTATACAGCATGAGACTCAAGTGAAAATGTCCTGACAAACCCACCAACGGTAAAAGTCCCTGACATGCTTTTGGAGTATGGATGCCCCAAACTGAAATTCGAGAAACTTGCAATGTCCTAACAAAAAGCAAATGGTTTCAAAACACCGCTCGCTTATCAAAACAAATTTTTCAACTGGAATAAAACCATCATTTAGAGAATATTATAAGCTTTCCATTGATATATAGGTTTATGGGTATCTGTAACAACGAAGATACAGGCCAATAACTGAAAACACTGCTCAGACTGCACCTTCAACCTTGGACAAATTCCATTTCAGATTTTCTGGAGCGCATTCTGGTGGTAATAAATATCATTTCCTTTTTGTCTATGTTTAGAATTATGTTTAGAATTGTTTTTGGAAGTAAACTATCCATAACAAAACATATGGCATGAAATGAAAGGGAGGGGGTGAGGGGTATTAGCTCCCTTGCCCCTCCCCTAGATCTGCCATTGGCTGATTGTGTTTCAAAGCTATGGTAATTCTCTACTCTGTGAACAAAATGTATCATAAGCTAATGAAATACAATTTTCTAGTTCAAATATTCCTTCATCACTTATATCTTCAACTGTTTCTCAAACAAAACAACAAGTCTCTTTAGTACTTTGGCCATGTGCGTTGTGGCCACATGTATCACAGTTTAAAAACGTATTTCGTCTCTCATGATTTTCTTGTGAGTTAACATCTTCTAAATCTGATGCCATAACTTGCTTACCTTCAGAAATGTGTCCATTCATTTGTGGCTCATCAAATGTACTATTGTTGGTCACACAAGTTGTACATAACGGATTGTTAGAATACACTTCATTGAATTCAGGGTCCATGCAACTCTCATTAGAGACTTCTTCGTCAACCTGGGAAAGGTGTTCTACATCACTAATCCATTCACTGTCAGTTGATAAGAGTGAAACGCCACCATATAACAAATACTCTCCCGACTTGTCATAAGCCTTGCTTGAAGTATCAGACCTGTAATTCAAACATGGAGGCTTTACCAATTCAGGCCACATCTCACTCTGATCACATGTCATTTGAGTTATCCTCTCTTCTTCCTGCTTCTCAATTTGACAAACCAAATCAAGGAACACTTGGTCATCCAAAATATCATCACAATCCACACCTGAATCATCTAAACAGCTTTGAAGTCTAGTTTCTTCATCGATTTGTTGTATATATCCACCTTGCTGGGTGACATTACCAAGTGTACTGCAACCTGGTGACACATTCAATGTCGAGTTCTGTAAAGACTTTGTGCCATCCACTTCTAATGCTAGTATTTGAGCATTTGCTTTATTAGTAGCTTGGCTTCTAATCAACACATCCATTTCCTCAGAATAGACAGTCGCGGAGTTAACTTTACAGTTCCCAGGTTGGACGTCCTTGTCACACTGAAACGGCTTGTCTCTTAACATAGCTGAAGCTGTTAATGAAGTTATTCCTTTATCACGAACACTATCACCATCTGTAATTGTACTAGTATTAAATAGATAGTTACCAGTAACAGAGTTAGTCATTCTCTTTGCAATGTCAGTAGGTTGAAGTAACTGCAACCCCACTGACTTTGACGAGGAACCTTGCAATCCAGCTGATACAATAGTTTCACTATCTGCGACAGTTGTCAGCTCAACCAAACAGCTGTCTACCACAAAATCCTGTTGTCCATTTGAGATTCCATGTGATCTGCACGTAGTTTGTATAATAGCTTTGTCACTAACGCTTTTCAAGTCAGCTAGATCACTGTCTGTTTCCATATTTTGTTGGTCCTCTATGATTTTAGAATGAGTTAGAGGTTGTATCCCTGTCGATATGCATGTACGTGAAGACATTGATTGTGGAATTGTCTCGTCTTGTGAGCGAGTGATCAATTTACCAACATTTATTTCCTCTGTCTGACAAGAAGGCCATTCATTCTGACACTTCAGCTGGAACTGAGCTTCTACTTCCTCCGCAGCTCTACATAATAATTCATCTTCTTCAGGTTCGTCTTCCCCAAACCAGGCCAAATCCTATGTAAGCAATAATAAAGTTACAATGAAGACATTAAGGCACACACATGGTTCACTGTGAGAAACTGTAGAATAAATATGTAGCGATTTTTACTTGACCTTACACCATTTTCAACGACTTTCAAAAGTGTCAGAGCAGTATGCAAGCACTGAAAAATGGAATTTATACCTGGCTATTTCAGCTAGGCTTGGTTCCAGCCATGAGGGTGTCGTGCACCCGCAATACTCCCCCCC
>JANVCH010013899.1:0-11958 GCA_025505405.1 Epizoanthus rinbou
AAGAATTATAATCGAATTAAACTCGAATTAAACTAAAAAGACTCAAAAATATGAAAATTGAGCAAAACATGTTATTTCAAATGCAGTTTCCATGGCAACATACTATCCCAAGACCAAAATTCAACCACATCGCCGAATTCCCAAATAAATTTTAGGAAAAGTCCAAAAATTTGAAAGGGATATCTTAAATTGTCTCGGAGTAACAGCACTTTAAAGCTGGCACAGGCTTTTGGAGCCCCCCCCAGTCTGAATAGAGTTAAAAGATAAGTAGGTTTAGTCTTAAAACTGCTTCATGGGAAGCTGGCAGAAAATTAAAGCACTTTCAAGCTATAAAACACACCATTCTGTAAATTTTCAAATACTTTCAAGAATACATGTAATGATCGTGATGTATTTAGTTTTCATTCTTTTCAAAGATTTGCAATTACTATCAAGGACTGTAAGAGGCCTGACATGTACATGTATATTGGGTCTATGTTCAAGGTAGTGGATTCAGTAACTGTAATTTTCTATAGGCATATTAATAAATAAAGTCTAACAAGGATTTCAGAGAAGGATAATATAAACAATTATTAACAAGCATTAACTGATATGTTCCAATTAAGCTAACGGATTTTGATTTTGTAGTAATGTTTACAATAAATTAATATATATGTAATTATTATTTATAAATACAATTGTATACATACATATATTAACTACCTGTGTTTTACCTGCACCTGCAGGCCCAACAAGCTCTGTCACCTCTCCTGTGTACAAGCCCCCATCAAGCAACTGATCCAGGCTGCAAATAGTGAACCAATGACAGGGATCACACAAAACAACTGTCAACCATAAATTTGCTTATAAATCCATTTCTTCCGATTACGACATTTTGTAAGGATGGGGGAAAATGCTAAAAATGTTTGGTTCCAACATAGTTGTTAGAACAAAATGGTTACAAAGCTCTGCACACTTCAAAAGCAATGTACAAAGCTGCTTTGTTTTATGTTGAATTAACCATGACTGTGCACATTCTTTTGTATTACGTGTGAGTCCAAATGTTTCTATTGGATAGTCATTCATTTGCATTTCAAAACCTTTTGTGTTCTGTGCACGGTGAAGGCCAACGAACAAAGGATATAGAGAACAACAAGATATAACAAAGAACTCGCCGACTTCCATAACCAGTTCCCTCCAATAACTATGGTTCCAAGTGGATAGATTTGTTGTAATATAATTAAGTATTACACTTTTATTCATGAGTACCGGTACAGATCAGTTCTTGTGAGCTGGAGTACACTGGCCAGTTTGATATCTTATCTGAAGATAGTACAGTGTGCTATAGTGTACCGGTAGTGTGATGTGTTGTGTAATGGGGTGCAGTACGTGTGATACAGCGTGATGCAGTGTAATGTAATGTATGAGATGTAATGTGGTCATGCAGTACATGTATCTGATAAATAAACTTACGTCATCCTCTCTAAAGCAATTAAACACGAAGACGCACTATAAAAGGCAAGGTACCTATGGTACACCTCGCTCAGTTGTACGGAGGTGTACGGAGCTCTGCCTTCAAACTCCAAATTTGAAATTCAAATTGCAGAACTTTAGATAAAGCAAGCAAATGTTTCAGTGCTTTCCAGCTTCGACACTAACTTTCTCAGCTAAAATAAATAAGTACGAGAATAGTGAACAGAGGGAAGTGAATATTTTGGTAATTACTTCTAAAAGTGTTTTAAAATTGTCTCTAGTTGCTCTCAAGTGTTTAGTTTCATGTTTGAATTTCGCGCGATAGAATATGTCAGGATGTAACTCAAGCAGAACGTCACATGTTGCAGAGTTGTGACAGAGATGTTCGCTCCACAAAGGCTGAGTGACAACTGAAGGTGTCACACTCCTGACAAAGGCCCTTTTATAGTGCGTCTTCGTGTTTAAGGCAAACATTTTTGCTTTGTTCTAATGTTTGTATGATGGTGTTGGACCCCCAAAACTTCACACAATGATTCAGTTTAACAAGTTATTCCATTTTGCCAGCAAAGTGTTTTTCGCTTCAGGGTTCCTTTAAATTTAGCAATTTCTTTATTTTTTTGTTTATTGAAACTGTAAACTTAATATGTAACCATGACAACAACTGAAAAATAGCAAATGCAATGACATATTGACATTGAAGCTATATAAGCCTAATTTTGAAACAGACAAGAAATGTTAATAAATCATTTAATTTCTGATCTCCTGGATTGATTGTGGTTGTTCATGTATATATACATACCGTATATATAAATTATTATAATTATATACTGATTCAGTCTGTTCACAACATAAGTTCTAACAACACATTATCAAACACGTCCATAGTTGACCTCAGGCAGCACACAATCAAATAGTTCTGACAGTCCTCGTGATCAGTGAAGTTCATAATATTATAATTCTGACATGCATATGTACAGCACACAATCAATTGAGAGTACATGTAACTAAGTAGTTCTGAGAACACACAATCAAGCAAGTCTGGACAACAATACATGTAGTTCTGACAACTTATCATGATCAAACAAGTCTTTGTAGGTATTAATTTAAATTATAAAGTTTCATTTTCGAATAAAAAAGACTGTATTAATTAAACATGATGTAATAATTTTGATATCTTCCAACATATATAGGATCCAAGCGAATCAGCAGATTATGGTCGCATTGTCAATGAAAAGCACTTTAAGTAAGTATAAACTACTGTATGTTAACTTACATATACATGTTGTGTGCTACCAACTTCGTAGAGGGCCTTAAGACCTTTGAACAAGCTTGGTGGCTTCTCTTAGAAATTTCTATGCCTTATCAATAAAATTATTTACAATTTACATGTAAAATCAGATTTTAATATAATTATATTAATAAATACATGTAAGATGCATAAGAACACAAAAACAATTTCTGCGATTTACTGCAAAATAAGATTTACTACAAAACTCTGGCTGCTCAGTTTTGTTTAAAATTTGGACTTCTTACAAGTACATTTCACAAAAATAAAAGTAGCAAGAACTGGAATTTAGTGTCAAAATACCTATTTTTTATCAAATGTTTTGATCATTATTGTTGTCGCTGTCATTGTCATTGTCGCTGTCGTTGTCATTGTCGTTGTCGTTGTCATTGTCGTTACTATTGTTATCATTACTGTGTACCAACTTCACGTTTTTAATTATTTTGTCAGTCGGCTAAAAGGGTTGATGAGCAGTGGGAACTGTGTGATTGGTGGAGAGGTGGACGAAAGACAGCGCTACATCTCACCTACTGTGATAACAGGCGTCAAGCCATCAGATGCCGTCATGGAAGGAGAGGTACTATTTACCATTATTAACTTACAACTTAGTGAAATAATTTGAATTGACTTCTTTCCTTGGAAGAAACACACTTAATAATAATAGTAATAACTGTTTTTATACACATTAATGCAGAGCCTCAATGCATTTTCAATAATCTCTAAACTTTAGTTACATGTAGCACATTAAGTGATAAAATTCAGTTAGCTAGAAATACATATTGTAAAAACTTATTAATTAATAAAGAAAGAAAGAAATATAATGATAATAATAATATCATTCGTAATAAAAGTTACTCTTGTAAAAATTTAAAAATATGTGTCTTCAGAGTAGATTTGGCTACATAATGTGTCTTTCTGATATATTAGCTGGCAATTCAAGCTGTTCCATATAACTTAGGGCCTGCCACAGAGAAAGCATTCATGATCTCCATACTTAACTGTGGAATGACAAACAATCCCTGAGAAGCAGAGCGAAGACTAGCTATGACTAAACTGTATTGTATCCCATTATAGGTATTTGGTCCATTGCTACCGATTGTTGATGTTGAGGATGCTCGTGAAGCTGTGGAATTCATTAATGATAGGTAATCATAATGATTTGTGTGACTTATGATGACCCTATGGTATGTATATTCCCGCACAAGATCCAACCCAATTAGGTCATGATTTGGGGAGTTTTGATCTTGAATGGGGTATTCATTTGAGATTACATTGTTTCTAGACTGAACTGGTTGTAAATACACAGATTAATACATTGATAGTAACTTGCAGCAATTTCAGTAGAATCTCAAGAATGCAGTATAAACCTCTACCTAGTTCTAGAATAGGATATCACTTTTGACGCACAACTCTTCTAGAATGGGATCCAAATTTGGAGGACTGGGTTGTACATATTCACTCAACATGTAGGTAACCCACTCCCTTGGTCTTGGTGATGTGTCTGTACATGTGTACAGAAAGCCAAGCTAGTTCAATCCACATGCTAGTTGGTAACTTGTTTGAAGATCATGATCAGTGAGCAAGTGATCTTTATTCTGGTTTTGATAGTGTCACCCTGAGTTTCTTTTCAAAATCTTGTTCACTTATCTATTCAGGCACTGCTTTTGATGAAAAAGATATGTCAGTACCTCATGATCACTCACATAATGTTAGTATTATTTTGTCTTTTTCCCAATAATTGTAGTTTGTATGTTCAGTTACATTTTTTCTGCCTTTCTTTCAGAGACAAACCCCTTGCATTATATGTATTTTCTAATGACAAGAAAACCATTGACTTCGTAAAGGGAAACACTTCGTCTGGTGGCTTCTGTGCCAATGACACCGTCATACATGCTGGTGGTGAGTTAACTGACTCTACATGTGTCACTGGCAGTACCTTTAATTAACATTTCACACCTAGCTACTGATCAGCATGTACAATAAAATCCATTATAGCACGATGTGCCAAATAGCCCACTTTTGATATACTAAAATTAAACCTGAAACAATAGAAGTCAATACTAGGCTCTGGGAATAAACAATGGAGTTAACTTTGTAGTTTATTCCCCAGGGGCCGGTTCAAAACTCCGATTAAGTTAACCGTGGGTTAAATTTTAATCGTGGGTTATGGATTTTAATCATGGATTAGTGTTAATCGGAGTTTTGAACAACACGCCCCAGGGCCTCATAGTGGTGTCAATTGCTTCAGTCTGAAGTTTAATACGTTAAAAGTGGGCTATTGACCGCTTCAGCAATTACATTTATACTGCTGCAACATTACCTGTAATTATTTGGCATGGCCCCCTCTTTTCCATCATGTTTTTTTTCGATGACCCCCCCTTTAGACCCGGATTTTTTTTGGTGGCCCCCCCTAAGTTGCACCAGCCCCCCCCTACCCCATAAAAAATGAACGGTCCCTAAGTCAGTAATTGTATCTGTTAAATTTATTTTTTCAAACAGAATGATATGAAACCGGATCGAATTCTCTTGGCGCGAGGCAATGTGGATAACTTTAAAATATCAGTGCCGAGCAGCTTGGGAGCCTTAAAATACATCAGTATTCGTCACAACAATATGGGATCCAGCCCGGAGTGGTTTCTTGATTACGTCATGGTGAGGGATCAAGCAAGCGATGAAGTGTGGCGCTTCACAAGCTACCGATGGCTGGCAGTCGACAGAGACAACTGCAAGATTGAGAGGAACATTTGGTGCGACAAAAAACTCAACAGTGCGAACTTTCAAAGTGTTTTTCGTTCACGTGCTTCGAACTCCTTGTACGATCGCCATATATGGCTGTCCATCATGACGAAAAGGCCTGGCAGTGCGTTCACACGTGTTCAGCGGTTGACGTGCTGTGTATGTATCGCCCTCAGTGCAATGTTGGCCAATGCTATGTTTTTTAATCTGGGCGGTGAAGCCGAGGAAACCATTCGCCTTGGGCCTTTGAAGATCTCACTGAGGCAGATAGTTGTTGGTGTACAGAGCTGTTTGGTTGTTGCACCTGTAAATATTTGTATCATTTGGCTTTTTACAAACACGAAGAGTAGCAACTCATGGACGCGGTCTGCCAAACGGAAGGAAGAAGAAATTAATCAAGTAGAATCGCATTTGGAAGACGAAGGGAAGAAAAAGAAAGAAGAGAACGAACCGCAGCTACCACATTGCTGCGTCTACTTCGCCTGGTTGTTGTGTTTTGGTGTTGTAACGACGTCGGCCGCGTTCACGTTCTTTTACAGCTTAATGTGGGGAAAAGATAAAGCGAATCAGTGGCTGACATGTATGCTACTGTCCCTGACACAGGACATCCTGGCTATTCAGCCGGTTAAGGTTTTCATTACTGCACTTGTGGTGGCGTTCACACTCACCAAGGCTTCAGAAGCAATGAACAAGAGACGCAAAGAGAACAAGTATGAATCTTCCGAGGAAAGTCCGGTTACGGAACAAAGTATGTGTGTCGATAAGGATGCCCCGGATGCAGAAGAACTGGAGATTTACAAGGAAGAGAAAAGGAAACGCCTTAAGTTCTACTCTGTTGTTCGCGAAATGTTGGTTTTTATTCTGTTCTTGGTTGTCTTGAATGCCGTCTGCTTCAGCAATGTAGACTACAATCGCTACCTGCTCACCAAATCTGTCAGAGATGACTTTGCAGGCTTTGAAACTGTAAGTATCACTGTCAAGTAAAGTAGAAAACTGTACTTTGTATACATTCTCGTACACCTATATATCTATACCCATACCTATACATGCACCTATACGCTATGCCTATACCTATAACTATACATGTACCAACACGTATACCTGTAGTTGTACTTATACATAACTATACCTATACTTATAACTATACCTGTAACTATACCTACAACTATATTTATAACTATACATGTACCTACACCTGTACCTATACATGTTCCTATACCTATACCTACACCTATACCTATACATGTTCCTATACCTATACCTATACCATTACCTATATCTATACATATACCTATAGATATAACTATAACTATGCCTATATACCTATACATACGTGTACCTATACCCGATCCTACAATTCTGGTACACCTCCACCTGCAGCTACAATGTACACTTGCACTCATTATAACCATAACTTTGACTATAACCATGTTTGTGACTATGTTTATAAGTGTGACTGCGTATACAAACATGACTGTGGCTATGTCTAAGACTGTGACTATGTCTATAACTGTGCATGTGTTTCTGTCTATAATTGTAACTGTGTGTAAAAGAGTGGTTGTGTCCATAACTGTGACTGCGAGTGTGTCATTCGGTGTGACTGCACATCTATTACTGTGACTGTGTCTAAATAACTATGACTTTGTCTATTACTGGGACTGTGTCTATAACTTTGACTGTCTATCAATGTGACTGTGTATAACTATGACTGTCTATTACTGTGATCGTGTCTATATAACTATCTGTAAATGTGAATGTGTCTATAACTGTGACTGTGTCTATTACTGTGACTGTGTCTATAACTTTGACTGTAACTGTAACTGTGTCTGTAACTACGACAGTGGCTAAGTGTGACTGTGATTTATTACTCTGACTGTGTCTATAACTGTAACTGTGTCTATAACTAACTGTCTATAGGTGTGACTGTGTCCGTACTTGCGACTATGACTTATAAATGTCTATAAATGTGACTATGTCTATAACCGTGACTGTGACTATTTCTATAAGTGTGACTGTGTCTATAACTGTGACTACGACTACATCTAAGTGTGACTTACTATGCCTGAAAGGGTGCCTGTGTCTGAAAATTATTGTGATTGTGACTGAGACTATATCAGTGACTCCGTGGCTGTCAATTTTTCTATAACTGCGACTGTTTTTTTATTTAGCAGAGACGGTACGTTCTGAAAACACTGTTTATAGACAACATATGAATTTCTATAAATTAAGTACTGAACTGGCTGGGAATACGTGACATCTTCAGCCAGAGTTTTGTGAAGAAGTTACAAGATTGTGTCCTTGTTAGAAGATTGTGTAAATCGTTGTGTGTTTTGCAGAATGTGTCCAATACTGATAAGTACTGGGGGTGGCTAAGGAGCAAGTTTGTTGCCAAGGTGTACGCGGGTCAGTGGTACAATGGACAGATTGAAGAGACAGAAGAATTCCTAGCTAACAAACGATCGATCATTATTGGAATGCCCAGACTCCGACAGCTGAGGTCAAAGAAAGGTGAGATTTTAAAGTTAATTACAAATACCATTGAAACATTGTACTAAATCGACTTTGCCGCCCGTGGCTATCCAGATTCTGTGGGTACTAGTGCATTGAATCAATCCTCAAACAAACACCCACGAATTAGATTAAAACCTTCCGCGTTCTTTACGTTTTCTCAGTGGAATTTTCTTGTCCAATCCCGTTTGACAAACTTGAACCAATTACATACTGCATTATTGCGGATCTGAATATACTATCTAAACACTGAATAAACTTTAGCTTGATAATCCATGCACTCATTTGCGCTGATGAAGGTCTGGCATTCGAAATGTAAGCTTGAAGACTTCTAACCTCTAACTTGTAACAAAAATGCACCATATAATTAACTCTCTTTATCATCATTGGCGACCCTGAGGAATCCACAATCAAGAGAGGAAAAATAACATCAGTTTTACAGAACGAGTTCCAGAGATCAGCAGTGGCGCTCTTTCTTTCTTTTTCTCCCTTTTCTCCTCTTTTCGCATCACTCCAATCTTTGCCTTCTCTGCCAACGGACTTCCCTTGTGTCCCAGAGAACGCGTATGTGTATCTGCCAGTCTGTCGTTAATATGTATGTCTATTTGGTATGTCATGCTCTCTCTCTTTTAAAAATATGTTTCTCCCATGTTCTAATATCGTTTGCTTGTTAAACATTTATACATAGTTTCCTGCGAGGTTGAGCACGTAGAAGCTGCTTGTTACTCGTCCTATTCAACCGACCAAGAATATCGGGTGCCCATGAGTCTTCCTAAATGGGTACCACTCCCTGAAAATACATCCTGGCCTGTTGCCCTGGAGATGTGCCCCAAACCGTGGAGGTACCATACGTCAGCAGAACTAGGGACCCTTCCCGTGGTGGGTGTCCATGCGATGTATAACGGGGGTGGGTATGTCGCCCAGTTAGGATATGATGAAAAGACTGCCATACGGGTTCTGAACAACCTTGCTCCAAATGGATGGATAGACAGGCAGACCAGGGCAGTCATCTTGGAGTTTACTGTGTTTAATACCAACTTGAACCTTGTCGCTGCTGTGAGCTACTTCTACGAGGTGCTTCCTACAGGAGGCCCGACAAGATTCGAGAGAATCGAGACATTGGCACTGTTTAGCACAGAGGAGGGCGCGTACGAGTTCGTACTAATGTGCCAGCTGGTGTTTATTCTAATGGTGTTTGGTTACCTGGTAGTTGAAGGAGTGAAGTGTTATCGTCAGGGAAAGACGTATTTCCTGCAAGTCTGGAACTGGGTACAGTTGGTCCTTATTCTTGCTGCTACGCTTGTGATTGCTTTTGATTTTATCAGACAGAAAGAGACCCTCAAGCCCGTACGAGAAGTCCAGGAAAATCCATTTGCAACTGTGAGTTTTCACAGCGCCGTCTTGTGGTCAGAAGCAGAAAATGTTGCAATGTCCGTTGTCCTTTTTCTCGCAACCGTCAAGATTCTCAATCTCATAAGGTTCAATGCCCACGTGATACTGTTGTCATGGTTACTAAAGGTTGCTGGGAAGTACTTGTTTTCCTTCTTGCTTCTTCTCGTCGTTCTTCAGATGGCCTTTGTCAGTGCTGGGGTTTATATATTTGGTTCGACAAGCGAACTGTATGTGAGCATTCCACGTGGTATTATTTCCCAGCTGCAGTTCCTCCTTGGCAAGGCCGTTCCGCTTGAGCAACTCCAACCTCAAAGCAAAACTCTTGGAACATTGTTCGCCTTCATGTACATGTTCACCATGACGATGGTGTTTGTCAACATGTTCATCGTCATTCTAAACGAGTCATTTGAAGATGTGAAGGAGAAAGAGGACGAGATATTTGCGGAGAAGGAAATGGCCGAGTTTATCAATGCGCATGTTTCACGCGCTATCCGCGGAGTCTTCGTTAAAAAGAAGACAGAAATTCGGCTTTTTATCGAAAACTCGGAGGATTCGGATATACCACTTGACGAGATCGAGAAAAAGATGAACAAAATTATGAGCCTTATAAATGGGCTTGACTAGATCTCTTCTCCCGCAAACAAGCAAACCCTTATCCAGAGCCTTTGGTATTGTCGACTCTTACATATATATATATATATATATTTAAAACTCATCATTTTCGATTGATCATGCTCCAGAATAAAATGATGATAAACGCCGAACTGGAGGCTTTCAATCAAAGCATCAGTGATATCAACATTTAGTAAATACCAAACAAGCAAACAGTGCTTAACGCACGGTCTGATTGGTTGCTGTATAGAAAACCAGCGAATAATGCGTTTCGCGCACTCTGATTGATTCATCAAACCAGTGAATAGCGTTTTTCGTTCACAACCTGATTGGTTCCTCATCTGAGAATATCTTGCGCTATTCCGAGCTTGCATGAGTGCACACAAATTTGCAAAATGGCGTCGAGATTTCCCGTAATAGATAATCGAGGCGGCAAAGTTGGTAATTCCTGTAAGTACCAAAATTCAACAAAATTTAGCTGTCGAGATAAATTTTTATTGGTTTAAATCATAGTTATTGGAGGGAACTGGTTATGAAAGTCGGCGAGTTCTTTGTTATAGGTTTTTGTTCTCTATATCCTTTGTTTGCTGGCCTTGAGAGTGCACAAAACACAAAAGGATTTGAAATGCAAATGAACGACTAACCAATAGGAACATTTGGGCTCACATGTAAAACAAAACAATGTGCACTGTCACAGTTCGTTCAACCTAAAACAAAACAGCTTTGTTCATCGCTTTTGAATTTTGCAAAGCTTCACAACCAGTTAGTTCTAACAACTATTTGCCAACTGATTGACCTGCGTGTTCACGAGCAAAATTCGGGAGTCACTGCATGGCACCCGAGCTCCCCTTCTGGCACTTTCCACTGTACACCAAATCAAAATCATGTTACTCTGTTCTCTATTTACTAACGTTGCTTACGTAATGGAATGTAAGAACGTCCAAAACAATACATATCGGGAAAACAAAACTATCCTTCCATGAACGTTTTACAGAACACAAATAGGATATGAAGCCATGGCTGCACAAACAGTTTCAATATTTTTTGATTCACCAGGCCATTCCACGTCACGATCGCTTTCAGCAGTATGTACTCTTATAGACAATATTTTCAGTTATCGAATGGTTGAGTACTATTGTTATTAGTATTAAAATGGTATTTTCATAATTTATTATCTGTGATCCAACAATTCGATGATTGCCTGATGCAATCCGATTCCTTGATCCGATACAGATTTTGTGGATGCCACTACCTTCTAAGCAAAGACCATCCAACATGCAATTTCACCACCGACAGTTCTTCTTGAGCAATTGTAGCAGCCTCGTCAGTTTTTCGTGAAAAATAGAGCATAGACTCGGTATTTACCGTATATTTTAGATCAGCAATTCTGCAGTAGTCCACTTTGATCTGTTTTTACTGGTTTGCAACCGTGCAATGTATATAAACCAATAATTCGCAGATAATCATTACAAATTTGAAATGGAAAAAATGACTTACCACAGGGAGTGCCGAACTATTTTCTTCCTTACTCAGTCAATGTAGTCCGTATGGGTAGTGTGTAATGTTGAAACTACTACGATCTGCTGATACTGGCAATAAAATGCTGTAATAATCGCTGGTATTATCAGCTTTAAAGCAGCAATTTGGAATGGTTGTCATATCAAATACCCTCCAGTGGTTGTTCTTCTTGCAAAAAGCAAAGTTATTATTCTGGCGTTCTTATCTAGTTATTATTATTAATATTAATATTACTATTATTATGATTATTATTATTACTGTTAAATTATTGAATGTTCGGCTTGTGCGTGTACTGCATTTAGTAAAATTTCATGTTGCATTTCTGCCTTTATTTTATTCTCTTTAGTTAAAGCCGTGCCAAACGTTTCTGATGCAGAGCCAAATCCACTTTGCAAGAAACAGGATAAACAAGTAACTGTTGTAGAGGGGGATGATGTCGATCTGTCCTGTAAGAT
>JANVCH010014010.1:0-11957 GCA_025505405.1 Epizoanthus rinbou
ATAATAGGTTACCAGACTTACCAAACCGATGAAAAACTGTCAGTGTAGACTCGGCCAGCTACAGAATTTCACCTCTGATCTATATAATGCAACTTGCGTAACTTCTCCCGGAATGCTGCACAAGCATTACAGCTTTCTGATCCAGTATCTCCTTTGCCTGGGATGTAACATCTCTTTGCTCCTTTGATGGCATTGAGAAAGAACTTGACAAAGTAGCTGTTGTGAACTTCTCTCGGGCAGCCCAGTAATGGATTCTTGTATAGTGATTTGCCTTCATCAGAGCAGGAGCAGTATGCTATGAAATTCTTCAACTTGCTGCTTTTAAGTGTACGAGATTCGTGCCTAGTTCCACTTTCTGATGGCTTTAAACTCGTTTCATGGCGGTTACGAGACACGTCACTTGGAATCGCGTCACACGTGGATTTATGGATTGTGGTGCTTGAAAACCAGCCAATGACGGTACGATAAATTCGCACAAAGATACTTAGTTGCTGACTTTCTTCACTGTCCACAGACGCGGGTGTGCAAGTTGGCGCCAGCGATGGCAACGACTGGGTACGAGGAACATGACCCGGGTCTCCACTGACAAATGCCTCGGCAAAGCAACCATTTACAAACATAATTGTACTGTCAGCATTGATTGAATTCAGTTTGTCCAAGAAGTCTTCACCGCAGAGTTCTGTGTTGCCCGGTAAACGCATGTTCCCAGAACTGTTAAAGTGACCCGAGAGAAACACGAAAAGATTCAACTTCACATCTTCGTTCTCCTTCTTTGCCTTCTTGCGACTTTCTTGAAAACACCGTTGAATAAACTCCATCGTAACCGAAACATTCTCCAGTGAAGAAATAGGATCGGTTCCAAGTGTCAATAACTGAACTTGTTTCTTCCTGTTAAGAAGGATGAACGGGAATTGACTGTAAATGCAAGCTTCTAAGGAACAAAAACCCAAATGCTATTCACAAGATGCTAGTGAAGACTTGCTGTGAGCTTATATAGTTTATTAATATGATTTTCTTACTGCCTACAGCAGTTGCTACCAGAAGAAATAGTTAATCACTGATTATATCAGGCAACATCGTGTTATCAACACTTTGCTCATCCCTCAAAAGGTTTGCATCTTCAACGTCTGAAAATACCGAATGCCAATCAAAAATGAATTGTCTTTGGAAGAAAACATTCCCACAGCCAAGACAATAAACTGTGCCTGAATATAAAATTCCGTGACTTTTCACTGACTTGAGCAAAAATGGGATATATAATATAATAATGTATAATAATAAACACTATATTTTACAACGGTTGCTAGAACTACACCAGTAATTTTCATCTTGGCCATATTACAAAGTTTAAAATACAAATGGCATCGAGGGTAAGTTAAAATCTAAAAAGCGTATCAATCTAAAAATATATAGGCTCACCTAAATTAATCTTATCTAAACTAATCTTACCTAATCTAATCTAATCTAATCTCATCTACAATAAATCTAGTTTTATTTAATCCAATCTAATCTAGTTCTATCGTATTGTAATCTAAGCCAGTCTAACTGATCTATTCAACTCTAAACTAATCTAATCTAATTAAATCTGATAATCTATGCTTGTCTAATTATTTGAAATTCAATCTAATAATAACACTAAACTGACCAAAATCAAATTTCTGACAATTCCCTGATCTTGCAAAAAATGTTATGTGACTTTTCATTGACCGTGTGAATATATTCTGTGATATCTGACTTTCAAACGGTCTGTACGGCTACACGCAACGCTCGGATATTATTGTTCATTATCATGAAAGTAGTTCACAACAATGTATTATGTACATTATTAATATACATACTCAAAATTTAGCAGCTTGCTGTCTTTCAGGACGTTAGCAACGTCTTCTGCGTCCCCCTTCAATACTGGCTCATCTGGTCTGGCCCCACCTAAACTCGAGTCCATTGGACGACAACCGGCACCACTAATACACAAAGCATAGGACCAGGGATTGCCTGAATAAAATGAAACAAGAATACATATTAACTAAGACTGAATTTAGTAGTTCAAAAGCATTTAAGACAAGCAGCTCAAATCACATCTGAATCGCCTCCAAACGCCACAGAAACACATTAGAAATCAGCACAGCACAGGTAAGTCAAGAAAACAGAGCTATTTTATTGCTATTCAATACATTTTCGGAACAATTTTAAATTCCCCATACATTTGCTTAAATTGTAGATTCTCATCCATTTCCTTAGTGATCAAACACCGGGCACCCAATATTCATTGCTCATACTCACAGTTTGGGCTACCTGTGTAAATTCCAGCCATGAACAATCAATATTGTTGACTTGTTTATTTTGTTGCTGGCTTAAACAGAAAGTACTATTAGGTGCTGAAACGGCTGTTTTGGTTGGGTTTAAAATCGACTTTTTGATGTTTCTAAAACAACAACGCTTCTTCACAATTTTCAAACAAAGATCGGCAAAGCTTGCACAACTCGATCCAACTACTAATACCGAAACTCGTCGATGGCATGTACGGAAATGAAGAAGCGATGTTCAATCTTCACTTGAGAGGTAGGTTATTCCTCTTGTAATATATAACTCAATTGTGTTTCTAAATCGAAAAAAGGAGAATGACTATCGTGTAGAACACCCGGCCTTATTTGTCGAGTTGCAGCAGATTTTATCATATGCAAATTCAGTTGATAAAACTGAAATGTTATACAGAAGAAGAGTAAGACTCTCATTGCATAATATTCAACAAGAAAGCTGTCGGTTGAACACTGAGAAACTATTGATAAATTATAATTTGGAAACAAGAATCAACTGTTGAGAAGCAACGGGGACGGCAAAAGTAAACAGTAGTTGACATATCAATCGGCTTTTGCTTTGAAAATCGTCAAATAAAATGTTGAAACTGTTTTATCTTTACCTTGTTGTCACAATATTGTTTCTATGGAAGTAGGTTTTAAATTACTCAAAAGTGTGTAACTATATCGGAATCTTTACTTGTGGAAATCTGTTCGCAAAGATTCTGAACTGAAAGCAATAATCTATAGATCATGTTGTGACGTAGCATGATGAACTATGTTGACGATGTCACCCCAGCCAATCAGAGTGTGCGCTATATCTGCTTTATATTATAAATGTTTATATACATGTAAGATACCTTTTAATATGGAAATCGTTCCAATGTTTTCTCGAAACAATTTGGAATTAATTGTACTTGTGAACAGATCGGACTTTGTTTTCTGGAACAGAGTGATTTACTATTCAAATTCCAATATGGCCATAGCCTGGAATGATTGGTTACCAGGCCTCCACAGACAAAATCAGCTAACATTTGTTTTAGCTAGTGGCATGTCTTAGTAGGAAGGCCTTACAAGGATTCAGAGTGCTGCCATTCTGAAAGACCTTGTCATTGTCAATCGAACAAAAACATCGTCACAATCAAAACAAAGAATAAAATTCTCACTTTTCAGGCTTTAACTGACTTGTGCAAGAAATAGGTTTTCCCTGGCCAAAATCAAAATGTCCTGAGAATTCCCAGACGTTAGAACAATTTCAATGACATTCCCCTGTCCGTGAGATCCTCGTAGAATGATCTTCAGTTTGCAATGTAAGACGATGGGAAACCCCAACTTTCTTTTATCCCAATGTACACTTATGATTAATTCGAATAATTAGCTAGCTGTGAAAACAATTGCAACCTTTGGCAACAAATACACTAAATGAGAAATCATATGTAATGTATTGGAAATCGTTCAAATGTGTGAAATGATCCCATTTGGAATACATGTACTTAGTAATTGCCGGCATAGAAATGCACACTTACCTACAAGGCAGTGTTGTTCAACACAACAACAAGGGCAGAGAAGGGACTCTGTAATACGCAGACATGACAGGCAGGCAATCCAGTGCTTTCCTCTACAATCCATGGTTAAGTGACCTCTTGGTTTGCGAAGGCAGTACAAACAGAGATTACTATCAGAGTCCACAAACAATGGGGCCATGTTAGCTTGCTCTGCAAGGATCTGTGAAGTAAAAGTCAACACGAATCCTTACATCGTTTCCAAGTATCAAAATTTACGTCGTTACCTACATAAGAAAACTTCCTTTCTAAACAAGCATTCTAAAATATTTATTTTACTAGTGACTATAAACTTGATATTTTAAAAACACTAGATTTCAACTTGGGATTTTATCACCCTTTCTTTTGAGTAATTGTAAATAATGCCTTTCTCTGGTAATGGCGCTATACAAATATTATTATTATTATTATCATTATAAAATATATAAAATCATGAAACTGTACACTGTAAAAAAAACTTTTTAAAAGGTCAAAAAATAACAAGCAACAGACAATGTAGAAGATCTTTGCAACCTTGTTCTCAAGGGAATTAAATTCATTATAGGTATCTTAATACATTCAAGAACTCGAATTTAATAAAGGTTGTTTTCCATATTGACATAACAAGTCGCAAACAAAGGCAGATTGCGATGGGCTGTTTCCGACAAAATGCAAACTGTTTGTGATAGCATTTTCATGTTATTTTTGGTGACCACGTCCCAAACAGTCGCAAATTGTTTGGAAACCGTCGGTGACACATCGGAAACAAATCGTAAAATGTACTTCCATTAATGCAAACAGTTTGCGATGGGCTGTTTGCGACAGAACGCAAACTGTTTGCGTTTGTTTGCATCGTGTTACGTCTATATGGAAAACAAGCTTAAAAAAGTAAAGTGGTGCTAGCCAATAAACAACTCCTTGCCTCCTCCATCGCACAACTGCAAAACAAATGGTTTGAAATAGTTGTACGAGACAGAGACAACGCGACAAAAACTATTTTTCAACACACAACTTATACTTTAGTAATCCCGCAATGTTGCAACACTACATATGCTACTATTTTCTGGCATGTTTTTGGCACTTATGTGACACATTTTTTATTAATCAACAGAGAAGAGTGATGTGAGTGAGATATGAGTTCAGAATCTTAGACTCGGACATCTCTAGACATGTTGTGGTTGCAACACATTCTGCAAAATGTTCCGACGTGTCGTCAAGTCTCGTCTGGATCCCACTCCTTTGTCAATGTAAATGGAAAGATAAATTAACAGAAATATAATTATTGTTGACTCCTGACAACTCAAACCCTCAAGGGAAACAAAAAACGATCAAGTTATCGGGAGTTCGAGTTTTCTGGAGATGGCATCAAATGACCGGACATTAGTGGTTAAAGCAGTGTTTTGTTTACAATTACTATTCAAACAGTGCTGTCTTGTTCTGACGTAATGCTAACACTGGAAACGTCAGCTAAACCTCTAACTCTACAGCAAACACCCTATTACCCTGCGAGCAGAGATCTCTTATATCCCAGAGAGAGATCTCTGCTCGCAGGGTAACACCCTCTTGATACGGACAGTGTGAAAAGTTCATACATTCTGCACTTAACACGGACACCTGTTACTGCGGATAATACACACCTTTCCGCCCTAACTATACATTCTCATACAAAGTCAACCGTCAGACCGAACACATTTTTATCAAAAACCGCAAACCCAATTTTCAATAGAAATAATTTCCATGATGCTAAAAGTCCATTTCAAAATCCATCTTCAGATGCATACTAATTCTTCTTTGCTTTCTTTGAGAATTATGAATGCCACTGTTCCTTTCTTTTAAATCTTCAATTAGTTTACATTCACGTTGTTTTCGGTTCTGTAACAATGAATTCACATGTTCAGTCAGTACTGTTCAAAAACCATCTTGAAAAAAAGAGCACTTTGACTTGAACTATTAGAGATGGGTATGTGAGAAAATGGTACCACTGGCAAAATTTGATGTCACCATCATGGACCCTACCCTCACGGCAATCTAACTCTTTTACAATTTCTGGTTTCCCAATATTACTGTTTTTTGTTGTGTTATTGAAATTTTACATGAGTTGTGTCACGAAAATATACTCTCCACATTTCATATGCGTCGTGTATAACTGCAGCACCAAAGTACTCTCCCAGTCGGATATGACAGAACAGAAGTAGTCGTCAAATTTCATAAGCATCATGTCGGGTAGGACAGAACCGAAGTAATTATCAACTACAACAGCATCGACGTATTCTTCTTGATTAGCCGGTCTCTTCATTGACCAGAGCGGGAATCAAACCCACGCGCCCTGAGCACATCAGGTTCTCTAACCACTGAGCTACCGATGCATCTACAGTGGCAGAGGGAGAACTAAACAACTCTTGACAAATTCGGAATTCTCAAACACGGTTTCTCGGTAAATGCTCACATTCCTCTCGGAGAGTCTTGGACGCATATTAACCCAGTCCAGGCCTTATAACCGTGATTTTGCAGTATATTAAAAGTGTATCGGTAAACAAACCTCTGACACACTATCGTCAGAAAATGGCACTACTACCTACCACTATCTTGTCTAATTTTTCACATATCATGTTCTTGTGCGCTGCACTTCTCGTCTGACTGTCTACACTACATTGTTGTCTGTGATGGATAGAAAGCGGATGTGTTAGCACAATATTTAAAATGTTCCTATAAATAAAAACAACAAAACTGATTAAAGGGCAGATGCCAGATGATTTGTCACAAGTAATAATAACAACAATAATATCACGTCTTTTATGACGAATGCTACCATCACTGAATAATGGTATTAGCTTAGAGCGAGGTCCTAAGAAATAACAACAAAACTGCAATCTAATAGAAAAGTTAAACTACTAACAACAGAAAACATCTTTCCTAGAAAACTTGCACACCACAGTGCTCAAATACTTGCTGGTCGTATAAATCAATTTATTTCTGTTAGTTGATAATGAATTAGATTAGTACTGTAGTAACCACAGGGTTGCCAACGTGCTGCCGAGTAAGCAATAACGACAATAAAGTTTGGTGCTGTGGGGTGATGTAATTTTTTTTGCGAAAGGTGTTGGAAAATGTCAGTAAACGTATGCATTATGGTATTTAGAGATCTAGATCTAAATCAAAAGGAAACTAACCGAAACAAAACAAGAGAAACCAACAAACATTGACAAATATTGCTCGGACTTGGAGGATATATTTCATTCTTGAGGTACATAGTCTGATGAGGAATTCAGTTTCTGGTGCAGTGCTAAGATGAGGTCACGAGGAGACGGCGGAAGCGAAACTTCAGCTTCAACTTCAGCAGGATACTATCAGTAACTAAATGCCATTAACACATACAAATTATTATACAAACACGGAGGAACTCAAGCTTCAAGAATCTAGATGGCTTTGAGGTCAACTCTGTCTAGTCATTGCATTTTTGTAAGAAGACAAGTTTGCGACTTGGTTGTTCAGATTGTTTTGCTCCCACTACTAAATTAGTAAATATGAAATTTCAGCTAGGTATTAGCTATGTTCAACAATTTTGTTTTCAAAACACACTCGCGAATATTTTCTAACTAAAAAAATAGACAGAAAAAAGTATGGGAAAAATAATTTGTGACACTGAGGCAGTCCCAGCAGGTCACCCATTAAGTTCTAACCACGCTCGATCGGAATTAACTTTCTACAGGGGAATAACTCATTCCCAGGCCTGACCGACGGTGCTGCCCCCCTCATCACCAGCAATAACTGCACTGTTCATTTCAAAATGAAAAAAATAAGCTTATTACTCATAGGCATACCTTCAAGTGCTCACACATTTCTGAAAGGGGCTTGCGGTTATTAATGTCACTGCGATTCAAACAGGACAATGCCAGTTCTACAAAGTCCCAGGTAATTTCAGCATAACAACCAGATAATGGCCATCCCTGAAACATGCAAAAACAAATATTTTAACTTGGCAAATATGTAATTCAGTTAAATATTGAATACAATTGAAGGAATTGATTAGGCAAATAGGTCATTTCAAGTTGCCTACTGGATTTGTTTGAAAGTGATGCAAATTTACAATTACTATTGGTATTGACAAACCCAACAGTCTTTGATTAGAAAACAGGCATTAGCACAGAACTCGAAACGTTTGATTTCTACCCAACTTTTTCTTTGTTGTAAAGCTCATGTAACAGGTTATTTAGTTCAACTAAAACCTCAATTTTGATACTTTGAGTCGTTCCAAGCTATACCGTAATCTTAATTTAGCCTGATGATCATGCGAAACATGAAACCTACATGTATAGGTCGCAGTTTTTATCTATATCGACAAAATTTGTACATTTGTCTGTCACATTTTTAATGTTTTACATACCGCATACGTACACATACACATACACACACACACACACACACACACACACACACACACACAAACAAACACAAACACGCACTAGTTTTTGGAATGATGTGCTAATGCGAATTATGAAACTGGATTTCTAACCTCATATTTCTTGGTCACACAAAGAAGTAAATACTCACTGTTTCATGGATCCATTGACGGACTTGCTTATTTGAATACAATGATTTAACTGCATCATGTGGATCATCTTTTGATAACTGTACCAAAAGGTCCATTGGCTTCCGGAATGGCAATGACACTCCCTTTTCGTTAGAACCACTCTGTCCTGTGAGCAATTCTAGCATCACTGTGAAGGTATTCAAATGATAACATAATTTATCGAATATCGGATAGATACATATATCATGGAAGTTGTATAGAACATAGGAAGGGCTTCATCTAGTGTTCCTCATAGACTTAAAGGAGTTAAATACGGATAAACAATGAAATAAGCTCGAGATACCAAGCGGGTAAGTTGTGTTTGAATATAATCTGTCCCGAGAGGTGCAATTTCGAATCTAGCAACACACTTGAAAATGTCTTCATATGTACTGACAGAAACAGCCATAACTTTCGAAATACTGAAATCGTGCACAGGATTTTGCACAAATCTACCAATAAAGGACTGTATTTTACGGCTCTGTATGCTAGAGTTTCCAGCTGTGCCGGCCTTGTGCGAAAACAGCCTGTAATTTGAGGCTATTTTTAGCGCTGAACCTGTTGTGATTTGTAGGGGTCAAATATGCTTCTACAATTAATCCAAGGGCACAAAGCTTATTCTCCAAGAAAACTAGAAAGATTTATCAGCAATTTGATATAAAATTCATGAGTTGATGTTGCACATTGAATTCACAACGGCGCCGTGAATATTGGCTAATTTCCAGTTTTGCAAACGTTGTGACAGGCCATAGTCTCGTCAGAATGTTTCACGGCTCCTAGCGCCGCCATAAAAGCGTTTTGTGCAAAACCAAACCCGTTTCAGTTGTAGCCCTAATGAAGCCTTTCAGTTGCTAGAGTTTCAGGAAAAAATATTTACTGAGTCAGCCTCTTAAATATGCACATTTGAATAATAATAATAATATCAGTTTTTTGTACGCATTTAGCTACGCCTCAATGCGTTTACAATATTAAGAATCAACTAATAGTATTAATAATAAAAATGTTCTTGGGATACATAAATTGAAACTCGGTGTGTTTACAATGATTAAATTGAAATAAAAAAACAAATTCTAATTGCTACAATAGTGTCTCTTGAATAAAAAAAATGTTATATGTGTAAAACATTAAAGTTTCCAGAGTCGAACAACAGAAGACGATGTTTGTGGTACGTTTCATCAAAGAGTCAAATATATGAATTCCAAACACATCAGGCTACAGTTCAACGCAACTCAAAGTGTCCATTCAGATAAAGCCTGAAAGAGCTGCTATTTACTTTGGACCAGAAAAATCGCACTAAATTAAAAGAAAACAAGATTTACTTCAAGTATTATAGTTACACACTTGTATGTTATCATGCACGAATAACTAGAGATGAATAGCAAGGATAACCGAAGTTTGATTAACCAATGAGAGCGCGCTAAAACAAAAATAATATATTTACCTTACTATAAGATATAGCGTCGAATATCTGTCTTATCTTGTCAGGATGATCGACTTCAACAGATATTGGATGTGAATTGACAAGTGAGTCCATTGGCAGAACTCTCTGAAGGTCCCACAGCAGAAACTGATCCATCTAATACAAAAGAAGATAAAAAAAAATATATCAATCTATGGCCCTATTACAGATTGGGGTCTATGTAAAGTAGAGGTAACAATAGCATGTGAAATTCTGCCGATCAGTTTGCATGACTTTGCGTGAGAGTCTGTACTGTTGGCAGATGCAATTAATTTTGTTCGTTAGCATACTGATACTAGCATGCTAGTATTAATGATACGTCTTTATAATTTATTTTTCGTTTGTTAGAATCCTGGCAAATGCGTCCATTGTTACATCTTATGTATGAGAAATACATTTAAGCTTTATCGAGATATATAATATGTTTATGAAGTAATCGAAGAAAAATCTGAAAAACTCTGAGTCACTGATAGAATCTACAGACTCACATGGGGAGCTGGGTCACTGACGGGATTGAACCCATGACATTCTGACTACCAGTCAGATGTTCTACTCACTGAGCTATTGGGATTCGAATTGGGAGCTGGATCATTTACCAGGTTCTTGCAGATGCTACACAGGCATACACTGAGCAACAGAGACTAACATGAGGAGATCGGTTAATCTACTAGGTTTATGTTCATGGTACCCAAGCTACAGATTCATATGAAGAGTTGTGTAATTTACTAGGTTCTTGAAAATGGTACATGGTCATATGTCATGCTATAACTCAAATTCGTGCAGCTTCAATTTGCCAGAATTTTCTAGTCCGTTTATCCCCTATCAACTTTTAGGGCGCATTCGTTTGAGATATTCTTAATCCGGAATAGGAATACACTGAATACATTCTGGCCATTCTGTTACCTGGAACAGAAAACACAGAATGTATTTCACGTATCCCGGAAGAGGAATAGCTCCCAAACGAATGCTTATTCCGATTTATTCCGACTATTCTTATTCTGGAATAGTGCCAAACGAACTCGCCCTTAGAGTATATAGCACAAATGACCATAAGTGGTTGTCAGAAGCATAATATGCGAGCTATGTTGGTAAAATATTCTATAGATTTATATTCCGAAGGGATGACTTTCGGCGATCATATATGAATCGACCGCCAAGTTCCAGTTGAATGAGCCTGCGCTCTAACAGCGGTTGACGGCCCTAGCAGCTTGCTACAGTGGCACTTTTGTTGCCTTCTACAATCCAGAAGAACAAGGTTCCCTTGTACTTTGCCCTGGTGCTTCTGTGCTGTGATTGGTTCGCCCCAGGACTCAACCGGATTGAAACTATGTTGCGCAAAGTAAAAGGCAAAAGGTGAGCATTCTTTACTGCCGCGTGGTGCAATTTGCTGTGCTCAATTCCTGCTAATAACTGCTAATAAAACATGATGTTTGAAAATAACATCAGAAACATTACAAATACAGTTGTGCGACTTGCCATGTTCCATTCTGGTTGAACTTTATCTATACCAAGATATTCCACGAAGCTTGCAAAGCCTTCGTTAAGCCACAGGTCGTTCCACCATATTGGTGAGACAACGTTCCCAAACCACTATAGAAAGGAAATAAAAAGGATCAAAAACTCCTGGGAGAAGAAATAAAAATGACAAAGACGTCGAGGAAGGGATTTCGAAAATGGAATCACTGGGGACATGTGGGGAATGGGATGACAGATACTGAACACGTTAGTAGCATCTTCGACAAAGGTAGTGATGGACAAGGCTAACCGAGATAATGGACAAAAGCAACCGGGATGATGGACAAAGGGAAGTGAGATGATGGACAAAGGGAAGTGAGATGATGGACAAAGGGAAGTGAGATGCTGGACAAAAAGAATTGAGATGATGGACAAAGGGAAGTTAGATGATGTACAAAGGGAAGTGAGATGCTGGACAAAGGGAAGTGAGATGATGTACAAAGGGAAGTGAGATGATGGACAAAAAGAAGTGAGATGATGGACAAAGAGAAGTGAGATGATGGACAAAGGGAAGTGAGATGATGGACAAAGGGAAGTGAGACGATGGACAAAGGGAAGTGAGATGATGGACAAAGGGA
>JANVCH010014121.1:0-11957 GCA_025505405.1 Epizoanthus rinbou
TATAAATATTCTAAAGCGCTGATTAAAACTATACAATAAAAATATAAACATTGGATTGAAATACTAATAAAACCTAAAAGTCTAGCAGAAATTAAAAAACATATGTGCAGATGCATAGAGTATAAATCCAAAATGATATAAAATATAGAGTTAAAGCGTATACGCACTCTTGTACAGATAGGTTGTAAGGTGGCTCTTGAAGCAGCTTACGGAAGGCGCACAGCGGATCTGCTGAGGGAGGGAGTTCCAGAGAGTCGGGCCGGCTCCAGAAAAAGCACGGTCACCAAACATCTTCCGGCGCGTAGTTGACACAACAAGGTCAAGGAGATCCTTAGTGTTTGTCAGATCTCAGCGAGTAGCGACCCTCGGGTTTGCGACTTAGTGACACACACAGACACTGATATGTATTTGGGGACTTGAATGTCAAGAGAAGTTTTTAAAATCCATATCTACGAGCGGCATGCGTGTATTGTTCTTTTTATTATATGGAAACAAAATATCGGAATGAGACAAGGTTTAGGAAACCTAGAAAATCGTGTTTAATATAAGAATATCGATATGCCATGCACGCGCTAAAAATATGGAAAATATGCCAGTCGAGACCCGGATGTAGTGTTATATGGATTCTTTATTTTAGTCTTATACATCCATATAATAATATAAAACTGAGTTGTACAGCGCTATAAACAAGCTATAACTCACATTCTGATTGGTTCATAGCTCCGAATGGAAAACGTCAATTTACAGAATGCGGCAACTGACTAATTGTTAAAATAACGAATCATTCTTCCGTCACAATTCTCAACTCATGCACACTGCCAGCTTTTCTAACCTTTTTACTGATAAGTATGGATACACTGAACTCTTAAATATTCAGTTTCGCGATTAAACAAATAATTTAGTTTCTGAGTTTGTCAAATCACTGAGATTTTATCATTGTGCATGTTATTATGGCATATTTTCAGCGGACGAGGAGGAACTCGGTTTCAAACTCACCTGCTTTTCGTCGGACATCAATATTCAAGAATTTGCTCTGAGGAAGAACTAACGCTCTAAATATTAGCTAACCGGTTAAGCGTTTTGGACGCATCTCATTTCTAGGTTAATTAACTAATCTGCCGTACTACCTGGGTAGCTGAGTACTGGTCCTGGTCAGTCTTGTGACCCACCCCACGTGTTTTCCAAGTGTGTAGCTTGGTCTAGTTATGTCAACAGAAGTTCCAGTTTCATTCGCAAGATATTCTAACACTAGCGCTGCCAACAGTAATTCAATAAGAAAAGCTTATGTCGTTAGTAATCATGGCAATGCGACTGACACTGTGTACATCATAATGAAAGGCATTCTTGCCCGTAAATGTCAAGAATTCATTCTAGAAATGAAAAAAAAACGTATAACTGAGGCGGGGAAATTATCTATCTTGTCTCGCACACGAGGCTTTCCCTTTTGTGTATCGGCTCCCCCTGGGGTCACCGCAATACTGACTTCAATAAACTACATAAAAAGATACCAACAATTGTTCACCGTCATCAAGGTCACCTTATAAATTACCTAGTATTTCTTTGTCAGGAGTAAAGGTTTACATTCAGATCAGATCAGAATAGCAATTCTTGCGTCTAGAGACTATAGCTATTGTCAAATATCTGCCGCATGGTAAGGTTTTATGAATCAGAAGAGATCATTTTTTTTAAATATACTATATATGTGGTACTAATTTGTTTTAGTCTTAAAGAAATAATTGGCAACAGACTTCACACTAACTTTAAATTATTCGACATAAGAACACCGCCGATTTTTTTGCGGCCGTTTTACCAAACAGTTCTACAAAATATATACTCGTTTTAGACTTAAATGTTTAAGATGCTCAATTTTGAAGTCTCTACGACAGATAAATAAAGAAAAAATTGATAGATAATTGTTTTCGGATACAACTGCCGGATTCGAATAATAATACATTGCGTGTCAAACGAGTGAAATTAAGGATGGAGTGAATGGATGACAGACAAAGGAATTTAGCCTTTTTCAAACGTAAATTGATATTCCATTAAAGGTTTCACGACCATCTACAAATGTTTAGGTGTTAAGTCAGCTGCCTCAGAGTTCAGCTATTGTATGCATTGTTTAAAAACAAAGCACTAACAATTAAGAGAACAATGGAAAATTACATTAATTACAGTAATTGGCCGAGCCATTATGAAGGAGCTGACGAGGAGTTTTGCGCAGCTTAAGATTGGTATATATTTCCCAACGGAACCAATAGACAAAATACATTCTAAACGAGTTTCTTGCTTGAAGTTTATTATTAGCCAAATATAGCCTAAAGATATTTCTCTACAAAGAGAGACTAAAATTCTGTTTTTTTCATGTTAACATTCAGTTCTCGTTAATGAGGTTAGGTTGAGTCGGTTGCATTTCTCGCCACGGGTAATCAATAATTCAATTACAGTGTCTTGAAATCGCCATTGTAAGAAAACGTTGTTCATCTCTATTATTTTATCTTCATTTTGAATGAAGGGCTTTAAAGAATACAGTTGAATTTAGACACATTTGCTGGTCAACCAGCCACCTTCAATGTTTTCAAGTTAGTTTTCACTGATTGAAACAAGAAATACAAATTCACAGAGATGTTGAACCACAATAGCTGCCAAGAGCTTGTTTGCATTTCTGAGTGAAACAACTTGCTCATGGTTACAGTAATGTTGTAACTGTATGGCATATCGCTCAGGAGAATACGGCCGGTGTGTCCTCCTCTGTCGCAAGCGAACCAATACACATCATTATAAAATTCAACTGCTGTGTTTGATCTACCTTGATGTCACTGCAGGGTCTTGCCTCCTCACTACTGTTTTAATAGTAGTCTTTTTTCCAGGATTTTACATATTTTAAACTTAGCTACAAAATGCGTGTCGCATACCGCAAACACCATTCAAACATTTACGTGAACCTATGTCTTGATAATGAGATAAGATTATTCGCTTGCCAACAAGCTGATTCATTTGGCAAGCTTTAGATACTAAGACAGTGTTCTGTAATTTCATGTTTATTAAACATAAACTGGGAACTTGGATTCATATTTCTAGATTAAATCTGTCAATAGTTCCATCGTGGATAATTGATCCATTACGAATGCACGCTTGTCTTGTACAATGCATAAGAATGATTTCCAATTGCAATGCTTCTGAACATTTAGCCGATACTTTGAACAGTTGCTGGCAAAAATTATTTGTAAACAATCTAGAAGCCAAAACATTTCGATGTTAAATTTGTTGTGTGTCTTCAAAGTTCTATTACATTTCAGCCAAATAGAACGGAATGTACCCAGGCTAGCTATCCAATCGTATTCGGTGAGATATCGGTCTCGTGGGCTAGCTTTGAAACAACTGAAATTAGCGGAAAGCGGCTTTCAAAACCTTTGCGGCAACTTTTAGACTTTATGTAAACGATTAAAATAGTCACAAAGCGTCATGCAGTTGTTGTGTTGGGCAAGGTGAGGACGTTTTACTGCACGAGTGAACCGGGAGGCCCTCGATAATAAATTATTGTTGCGTCGATTGGATGAGTTCGCTGTATAGTCTGAAACTCTAGGATGCCGGTCATGTTTGGAAAACGAAAATTTCTTGAAACTACTCGCATGAAGTTTGCCACTTTAAACTATCAATTTACGTACTCATAATAAAGGATACTCGCAAATTATAATTAAATGCTTTTATTTTACTAAACACCTGTACGTAAATTCAAGCTAAACATGGACAAGCTTCGAACAGATCTCAGATAATGTACAACATTATAGCACAAATGTTGAATGATACAAAAGCAGCTTTCATCTCACCAAAAAGGTCACGAGCCATTTCTAAAATGCTCATTGATAAGACCAAAAGCGGACATCTGCTTTAAACTAAGGATGTTTTGAATTCTATATTGCAAATGGTCGAAACTTTTAGCTTTTGAGAAGCAGTTACGCTCTCGACCAATCAAATCGCGCGCCCGCTTCGATAGTCATATTAGAGGCCAAGCTTGGTGGTCTGTCAGGCTTGAGTTGAATTATTTCGCTATTTATTAGAATTACTATATCCGGGGGTGGGACTAGCTAATTAGCTTAATTGCTCTGTCTACAAAAGAATACAACACACCAACAAACAAGAACAACACTCGGCCTCGCAAACCCAGGGAGAAGATCATATCTTCATTCTGATTTCCGTTTGGGTTATGCAGTTAAAGCTGGCAAACTGACGTCTGTTCAACTGGTTCGACTCTTAGCTCGCTCTGAGCCGATCTAGGAACTGCGTGTGTAAAGGTGTTTGACTCGATCGCGGGGTTCCATTGTTTACTGCCGGGGGACCACTGACAGAACAGTCAATATCTGCCGATATAGCACTCGTGTACAACAGACAGGTGATTATAAATATATGTCATAGACCTGAAACAAATCCGCAGCTATTGTTTGGCGCATCAGTTGTTTGAAAAACCAAACTATAAATTGTAATCTGCTTGGATGGTACACAGCACAGGAGGTCGTCTTCACTAGTTAAAATCGAACGTGCCTGAGCAGTGTCAAACTGTTTGCTTGCCTTCTTTCTATTTCGCGATAAAGTTATGGCCAACTATACAACAGAAATCCTCACAAAAAACGTCCCCACCGAGTGTGAAAAAACAAAAGATAAAATTTGCTCCGACACCTTGCTAACAATGGAAAGTTATAAAACTGAACGTAGGTGTGCAGTAATCTGTAACACGAAAGAAGAAATTGGCGACTTTAGCACTTGTCGTGAAGACCAAAGCAGTTCTGAATCAGACGAGGAAACAGTGGATGAACGAAACGAAAATGTATCGCCTCCAAGGATGCCTTCACTTGAGAAACCATCAGAGAAGACAGTTGTCAGCACTAAGGAACTGCCAGACAACCAGGATTCGGATGTGAAGCCTACACACTCCTACATCGCTCTCATCGCTATGGCTATTCTGAGCGGTAGCAGCAAGAAGATGATATTGGGAGACATTTACGAATATATCTCCGATAACTTCCCTTATTATCGGAACAAGGACAAAAGCTGGCGTAACAGTATTCGACATAACCTCTCATTGAATGAATGTTTCATCAAAGCTGGTAGAAGCGAGAACGGTAAGGGCAACTACTGGGCCATACATCCTGCAAACTTGGAAGATTTCGCCAACGGCGACTTTCGTAGGCGGCGTGCGCGCAGACGAGTTCGCAAGAGCAGTGCGCTGAAGTTTGCAGGAGGCACTGCCGCTTATCTACGCAGCCTCTCCATGTTCTCGCCCACATATCACAGTCACACGCTCCCCTACAGAACCGAGGACTACCGACTCTACTCTCACCCGTATATGCCCGCATCAGAGAGAAAAACGTTGGCCATGGAAGCCATCATGTCATCGTACGACCTCCCTACTTCGCTTTGCCTGTCGGGTTCACCATCGAAATCGTATCAGCCGCTTATGAGTGGGGTATCGTCGAGCGACAGATTGTCCCAGCCCTATACAAGCTCAAGTGTGTATCCTTACGCTTCCAGCCTCGGCCACCAGGCAGCTTCCGAGCAAACAACGCCTAGCTTCGAATATACAAGAACGCCCAACGGACGTTTCAGCTCGGCTTTCCTGCCTTATTCCACATTCAGTGGCCAAGCCACGAGTGTGAAATCGGAATCTTGGCAAGAAACTCTTTCTAAGCTCCAGGAACAGCTAAGAAAAGCGTCATAAGCCAGAACTGACCTCTCTTATCGCCAATTAACTACGATAGAAACATGAGGCCAAGAAGCCACTTTGGTTATATCGTGCAATTAAATCGAAAATACCAGTCTTAAAATATGATATTGTATATTACTTATGACAATCGAATTCAGATCTATCGAATTTTGACTCAACCTTGATTTTCATTATGTTGGGAGAAAACAGGAAGAGGTGTCACTGTGCATGTGGAAGTTCGCATTTGGTATGGCGATACGATTTGCCTGAGTTTTAAACTTGATAAACTCAATTATGTTTATACAGGAAAATACAACATTTGAATTCAGCGTTTCTAACGCTTTATAAAAAGTAATAATCCGAAAGATTTACAGAATTGCGTACGTCTCTGGAAATTGTAATTGCTATGAGTAAAGGCGGTAAAACGTAATCGGAAACAGAAAGTAAATGACTAAAGTTTTACTTTTTAACGAAAGTGAGATGTTTCGTAAAGTTATGTTTTTAATTAACCTTGCTTGCATTACAAAAGATTCCAGTAGCGATAATTTTGTTGTTACTTATTTAGAAGAACAAACTTAAATATCTATGAAACGCGAAACTGTACACAGCCATGAATTTGACGCTGTTTGTTAATGTTTGTTGGTGTCGCCACAACAACTAGTTTAGAGAGATAGCACAACTTTATAACATTACATGTAAACTGAGTACAATTATTTCTCGTTCTTAAGCACATGTAATAAAAGAAATATTGAAGATAACTTGGTGATGTATTCGTTAGATTTTGTGTTGCGAGATCCAGTTCTTCAAGTTACTGATTTATTTTTATTTGTATCTTTTTGCCCGCTGATGTTTGTGTCGATATCGGAGTTCTATCTTGCACACTGTATGTGAACACTGCAAACAATCCAAACGAGCTGGAATCCCAAGCAGGCTTGCTTTACCACCAACAAAATGGAACAAATAAATGGAGTTTTCTTTAAAACAAAACTAACTAAACTTGCAACACTATCTTTATTTATATCCTCCCCTAAAATTGGGTTAGTTGCAACACGCAATGCCTCTTTCACAAATTTCTAAAAAAGCTTCTCTTGATATCGAAGACGAAAAAGTTGATTTAATTACGCATATAGTTCTTATCAGCAACTCGACTAAATATCATTCAAACTACATATCTATAAGAGAGAACAAAACAATTCTTTTTTTGCTTAGTATCAAAGAAAATGTTTGCCATTGTACATGGTGTTTTCACTATGTATTCCGGCATTCACGTTGAACATGAGAACACTAAAAGCAACTAATTCAAACAAACCCAAACTCTATACCAGTTTACTTTGGAAAATGCGACAATACTAAATGAGATATTATAATTTAATTATGGAACAGAACTTTTAAGGTCGCAATGAAGCAATTACTAAAATGTTCCAAAAACCTTTTGTAAACATCAGCGGCAGGGAGTGAACGCTAAAATGATGAAATTTGTGATACTTTGATGATAACCATAAAATTACGAAGAACAACTCGCTCCAAGTAATCTATAACTTGATACATATTAAAATAGGAACTATTCGGTTTTGCCATTTCTGAGTTAGGCATTTCATCTTCTCTGGTTGCTTAAAGTGGATTGTCTTGTACAATTAGCTGGGGATAAGAAGTCAAATATTGCATTGAACAGACAACATTTCATTAAAATACCCGAATTGCTTAACTTTGTGGGAGACTTCCTAGCGCGTGTTAAAGATTCAAATATCTAATGCGGCACGAACCGAGAAAAATTACAGACAAAAATGTGGTTAGAAAACTACAGCATTATATTTGAGAAAAAGACAAAAGATGAGTGCATCAGATATAAATCATAAGAAAAACAATAACTGAGTTCTCTCAATAAAAGTAAAAGCGTCTACAGATACAAGCCAGTCACCTATTAAAATAAACCATTAAGAATTCATGTCCATTTTTCAATTTGTTTTTGTTCCAGTTTTAAGTATGTGTTCTAATGCAATGTTTTGCTTTTCACGTCCTCATTCTTGATTTAAATAGCACGGCGAGCAAACTAGACAATTTAAAACGATATTTTTGGTTGGTTCGTCAATCATTGTTTCATCTTAGTCAGATTATAGATCTATTAAGACAATTAAGTTAGATTATCTGTGAATATTACAGAAATATGTAAGAACAATATAGAAGCAGATGGGCAGAAGGCTTTTTAGCGAATCGAGCGCACTGGAATTCTATTCTTGTATCGCAAAACACGTGTAGTGTTATTTGATACATCAAAATTCGAAAAACAGAAGTTTTACTTTTCTAAAAGAAAGAAACTGCATGATCAGTTGAGAAAGAAGAAAATTGTTTCTAACTTTAATTGATTTAAAGCGCTGGAAATGCGACAAAGAAAATGAAAAGGGAGCCTTGATCATCTTGATCATCAAGATTTTCCGTTTAATAAGGAATGAAAATATAAGAAAATAGGAATACAAAATATTCAACATGGAATGTATCGATTGGAATACACATATACTGTATACAACATTTCTTAAGTATACAACAATTTCCTATCCATAACTCCCAGTCTAAACAAATACCGTCAAAAAGGGTATAAAATATGATTGGAAATACATCTCTGTAAACTGAGTTGTTCAGTCATAATATTGCAAAGTTTATAATCAGTTTTAGCACAAAACTGAACCGAGTCACAAAAACACTGCGCCATCCGCGTTCCATTTAATGACTATGAAACCAAGCTCGCTGGCATTGATTAGCTTTCTCTGACTAATTGCAAAAATATCCAAACATTTAACTGCAGCAGCTAAGAATAAACATTAAAGATTAACAAGAAGAAACCAAACCAAAAGCTTTTAGCTTTCCCACATTCATTTTCCAATGTGTACACGTACTATTAAACTGTCCGAACCCCACGAAGAGCAGTTCTTTGAATTGTGTGTTTAATAATTATCAGAACTCTGAATACTGACAGCTAGGACCGACTAGGTTTACTTGACACTGACCTGAATAATAATTACTTTCGGATGAAAAAGCAAAAAATTACAGAAAGTATATTTATATGTTATTTAAATAATAAAAGAACAGCAATCTGATGGCGTTAGTTAAGCGTAACTGAAATATGTATTATAGTTAACCAAAACAAGCGTATTAAGTCAAGCCTTAAGAAAATCTAAAGTTTTGCTTTTAGTCCTGCCCTGAGTGACTGAGTAACCGACTGTCTGTCTGTCTGTCCGTCTATCATATTGTCTGTCTGTCTATATATCTGTCATTCTGTAGTCTGTCAGTTTGTCAGCAAAATCCACCAAAAGGAAAAGAAAAAAAAGTAGGAAAATATATTTCGCAATTATACAAAGCGCGTAAAAACGAAACAAAATTATAATGAGACAGCAATAGAAAATCTTTATTGAATTAGGTCAATGTAACAATGTCCGTCTCAGGTCCATCTGTCCGTCCGTCCGTCCGTATGTCTGTCTGTCTGTTATGTCTGCCTGTCTTTTTATGAAATGTTTATGGTAGGGTTAGGTTAGGGTTAGATCGCGTCATTGCAGTACACAAAAAGGGTCCAAGTTCTGCTAAACAATTATCGCCCAATCTCATTATTATCTATATTTAATATATTATTAGCCTAGAAATCATTTAATTTTTCTGGAAGGCTGCCCTTGTGAAACTGATGCATGAATAGTGCTGTGTATAGGTGAACAATGTCAGGTAGTTTAAGCAAATGCAACAAAGGGGAGAGGTGTGTGTCTGAAAATGAGAGAAACTATTTTTCGAATGGCCTTGATATAGATTCCCATCTTAACTGGAAGTGCCATATAGTCGCATATAGTTCATACATCTAAAAAAGTCAGCAGAGGTTGTCAATATCAATATACTATCACAGTTGTACTCTACCCTAATTCTTCCTATTTCGACTTATGGTATACTAGTCTGGGGGAACACATATAACTCCACTTTTAAACCACTAATAACCCTCCAAAAGAAGGCTGTACGAATAATAACCTTCTTTGTCTTTTGTGAACATTCTAGTCCTCTGTTCAAGAAAATGGGCATTATGAAATTGCTTGACTTAAATCATTACAGTAATGCAATGTTTATGTATGACTTTTTTTTTACTAAACTAAATACAAAATACAGTTACAATACTCGGTTGGCCTCAAGACAAAGTTATTACCTCCATCTGATCAAGACAAATACATTTTCGTTACGATATACTGGAGTAAAAATTTGGAACTCTATATCTGATGAATACAAACTCCTCTGCAAGTCTTCATTCAAGACTGAAAACATAAAAACTGACATTCTTAAATCTTACTGATGCTTCATAGACATGTACTCTTGATTGTTTGTGTTTGTCTTTTGTTTCTTTTATTTTTCTGCATGAGTGTGCCCTTCATATCCATGTTTGTATATTTGTAAATTTAAAAATATCATTAAATATATAGGTATTATAATTGTAAATATAAAATCCGACCAGTACATTGAACGATCTAACCTGGCGGCAGTCTAACTCGACCAGTCTAATGCTATTTTTCAGACTGCCAAGATCACACATTGTAAACTCTTCTTTTTGTCTTATATCACCATTGTATACATGTAGATATGAAATAAAGTTGTTGTTGTTGCATAAACTTGAAGTAAAAAGCATAAAGAAACTGAAGTTCAATCAGATCACTGATAAAATTTTCTTCGGCCAGTTAAGGCACCGAGGAAAGCAGAATGAATCGTTACAGTTCTGGTCAACTTAACCCTAACCCTACCGTTGTGGAACTTGACATATAAGATTCACTTTTGCTTCGGCTGATATTCTTTAAGTCAATAAGGAGAAAATGATTGATTAAATCACTTTTATTAAAGGTAAGTAACTCTGTTCTAATTCCCGACGTCTGGATGAGGACGGCAAAACAGGCTATTTGACGTCCCGAACGAGACGTCTCGTGTTGACAACGCACCAAAATAGGGTTAGCACTTGTTCCATCGACCGAAGGTACGTTTCAGGATTTCAGCTACAAGATTAGGGTTAGGATTATGGTTAGTGGTAGGGTTAGTGTTAGTGTGCCTAACCCTACCCCCAACCTTAATCCTAACCCTTTCCCTAACCACTATCTTCTAGCTGAAATCCTGAAACGTCTTTCGGTCGATTGAAACGAGTGTTAACCCCAAAATTGCTAGTTTCCAGTCCCTTTCAGCACTCGCGACGTCTTGACCAGACGATAGGGTTGCTAAAACAGCCTAATGTCTAAACACCCACTTCAGAACACCTCATAATATTTTGACTGAACTAGTTTGTAGAACAGATAAAGGGGATCGATGAAAAATAAATAAGTTTTCACCGCGACACAGTCCAGTTTCCCATTCCTTTGCGCGCGATCGTCTGCCCTTTGGCCCGTGTAGAATGTAATTTCTGAAGATTGAGTGAAGCGAAAGAGACATAAAATGATATTTCGGCGGCACGGGAACAACAACAGGGACTGGGTACGACTCTGTCGTAGTGTATTATGGGTAACAGAGTATAATAGATGTGTATAACACGTGTACAGTCATTCTACAAATCCAAACAAATACATACTTAGACAACTGGTGAAAGCAAAGTCCTCCCACAAGTATGTTCAGAAAGAGAAACCTCATTACTACGTTCCGTGAGCACTTAAAGGAATGTCTGAAAGACGTAGTTCCAGATACAATAATATTTGGAAGGCAGTCTTGTAGATCAGGGGGAGCGTCTCTTGAATCTTATCACGCATGTATACTATTGATTATTTATATATACGATACGATGTATGCCGAATATGATATAATTTGATATATTTCAGTGACGAATATGATATGTGTAGTGTTGCGGGGTCCAGCCCATACTACCAAAATAAACCAAATAGGTTATATTTGCGTTCTGTAATAAAGTAAAGTAAAGTAAAGTAAAGTATTAAAGTAAAGTAAAGTAAAGTCAAAGTAAAGTAAAGTAAAGTAAAGTAAAGTCAAAGTAAAGTAAAGTAAAGTAAAGTAAAGTGCCCTTATATAACGTCCGTAGTTCTGACGTTTCCGAAGGCTGTTATATCAATGGAAAGCCGACGGTGCGCACTCTAAAGCCTGGTCCAGACGAACAAGTTTCCTTTGACAAGTTTTCCTTGACAAGTTTATTTGTTCGTGTGGACAGGGAAAATTGCCAAGTTTTTCCTTGACAGGTCTCCTTGCTCAAAAACTAGTAAAAACTTGTCACATAAAAACTTGTCAAAGAAAACTTGTCAAGGAAAAACTTGAC
>JANVCH010014232.1:0-11956 GCA_025505405.1 Epizoanthus rinbou
TCAAACATTGAGTTAAATATAACTTAATATTGAAGCTTGTGTACCGAAATAATTAGAAATAAGAGTAGCCCCCTTTTAAAACCTTTGAAACTGTGTTCAGACACCTTAAATGACTACTGAAAAATTAATTATAAATGACTAATGTATAATTAATTATGACTATTTTGCAACAGTGGTGATAGATCTCCAGTTCTTCCAAGTTACACAATCAATCTGCAAGAGGTTCACGAGAAACTGGTCAATATTATTGATATCCAGTTCTTGCATGGATATTATGAACCAACGCTGGTCTTACTATCAGAACCACTCAAAACTTGGCCAGGGTAAGTTGTACATGTAATTTGGGGATGTGTTCACTCGAAATTGTATATACAGTTATTTAACCTTTTGAATTAAAGGGAACTTACTGGGATTACTTCTTTAACTGTATTTAGGCCAGCTGGTGAATAGGTTTTCCTAAATGATTTTCTAATAACATTCCCTAATCTAAAATAAATTTTAAAAAAATTTAAAAAAATACTTTTTTGCTATTAATATTTATTATACAGTCATGTATTTAGAATTTATATCCCGACATGTTTATCTGTCAGTCGTGGGTTAATAACTCCTAGTTATCCCATTCTGGATGGCGAGGGTGCAATAATTTGATTATTTTTTAGCAGGAAAAAATGCTTGCATTTTGCTTTGACCTTTCCATAAAAGGGACTGGTCATTATTCACAGGGAGTATGGGGTTGGATACATAGTATACTGGGGGAAGAAGAATATCATGAGATATCTGATGGGAAGTTGAATTTTTTTCTGTACATATACGGTAGTTACATGTATATTGAATTATAAAATAAAGCAGATATAATGCGCACACTAATTGGACAAACCGAGTGCATTATTATAATTCAACATATGCACGGAAGCTATGTCACTCATCAGGTTTGTTTTAATTTGCTCTTCTTTCTCGTCTCTGTAGTTTTATATTTTATAAAAGAAATAAAAAAACTCCCCCACTCGCTTTGTTGAGTTGTAGAAGCACTTGTGAATTTTTGAGTACACTCAAGAAGTGCCTTGACTGACATCTCTCAAATAGACAAGCTATTTGAATAGATGTGATTTCATTGTCACCAGTCAAACAACACGATGTAGGTGTTACAAATTATCCACACTGGGTAAACACAGGTTATATAATATTATTTTGTACTATTTCAAGGAAATAATTTATTTACTCACCATGGGTAACATGCTTCGATTTCATACGACTAGTTATGGAACTGCATGAAAAATGTGCTTGTCACCTGTCAAATAACAAGAATTAGATGTACTTGTTACAAATTATTCCAGATCAGGATAGAGATACATGTAAGTTGCATCTAACTACTCATTTGCAATATGTCAAGGCAACAATTATTATAAACTCACGTTGGCTTGGCTATTATAGTTTCTCTGTGTGATCACTGAAGGGAAAAGGTTGGTACCTCTAAAGTACATGTAACTTAAATAAACAGATTTGAGAAAAAGATCGAACTCCATCATACATGTATGTATCGACATAACCTAAGCACTCCTTCCACACATATTCTTGATTCTGCAGGGCACGTGAGTAGACCTAACCAGGGTCTTTCTCTCTGGAGAAGGAAGAGCCTGATGCAAAATTGACACCTACAGCATTTTTCCAAACCGCACAAAACATCTAGGGGATTAACCATGCATAGAAGGAACTGCATGTATAACACAAATTTGGAAACTGACTTCATGAAATGGTGTCATTGCATTGTTGATAAACAAGCTACATGTATTTGAATAGATGTGATTGTCACCTGTCAAATAACAAGATGCACTTGTTACAAATAAATATTATTCCAGATCAGGGTAGAGGCAGGTTGCATTTGTACTACTACATGTACAAGGCAATAACTATAACTCACATTCACTTGAAGGCATCATACACTGTACATGTAGCAATGTTTCACTAGTCTTTGCACTGGATGTTAAACGTTCTTGTTACCTGTCAATAACAAAATCAACTTCTTATAAATTATCAACATTGAAGGGAAATAATATTGAAGATTCCTTCTACATGTATGTCAGAATTAAAAGAAAAGTACTTCACCTTGTAATCGCCTTTGCATTGCTGTCATAGGAACTCTTATCAAATTATTGGTCAGCAAACTTGGTGAAATGCTGTACACCTGCTGAATAACAAGAAGTACGTGTACTGCAGGTAAGCAGACATTAATTTTATAAATGGATGGGCAGAGACTATTGGGCAAGCCACGAATCTAGGGAAAGGAAAGACAAGAAACTCTAGATCAATGTACAGGAAGAAGGAAAGTGAGGAGAGACTAGCTACATGTAGCTATCTGAGGTGTCTAAAACGATGAACATGAACACAATTTCAGACACTGAGTGGCATGGCTCACTTCTCATTCACAAAACAAGATGCTCACTATCGGTTACAAGTGGTCGGTGATAAAAGGGATGAGTTTCAAGTGAAAACTGGGGAATTCTGAGCTCCTTTCACAACTAAGTAAAGACCATTAACTCTTACACAATCTTTCAATTTCATTTTGGAGTTTCTCTGTGTGATGGGAAAAGGTCGGTACTTAAATAATTATAAGCAGAAAAGATCTCTGACCTCACCTGTATCATACATGTAGCACAAACTGCAGCATGCATCAGAATATCCAGTGTACATGTAATGCAGTTTCCAAGTCTGCAAAAACAAGTCCAAATAGTTACTTGTTGATTTATTGAAAAGAGACCAACCTCCCTTTGTGAAAGACCTACATGTACTGTAACCTGAACACTAGCCACCATCGTTAATAATGTCAAGTGTTGATCCTACATGTACTTTGTAAGTAATAATAATAATAATAATAACTGTTTTTAGGACGCATTTTGCCAGCCTCAGTCAATGCATTTACATATAAACAAGAAATATTAGTTAAAAAATTGAAAAAAAAAACTGTCTAACTAGTTAACTATAACTAACTAAAATGAAGTTAAAAAGTTACTAAAAAGCATAAGTTAAGGAAGTGTAAAAGAGGCAAAAAAGAAGTTAGAACTGGTCAATAAGGAACAAATGTGTTTTTAAACTGGACTTGAATTGGTCTACAGACTTGGAGTTTCTGATGGCGAGAGGCAGTTCATTCCAGAGTTTAGGAGCAGCTATTGAGAAAGCTCGATCCCCATAAGTGGGTATGCTGTATGTTCATCTATGTATCGTCAAGAGACTGGTGTCTAATAAATACGAAAGAGAGGCGAGCACTGCACGTTGGCTAACTTTACTTCCGTTTTCCTGTCACAACTCCCAACCAAATAGAGTTTCATTGCGATGTTGATCTACAATAATTGTTGATTCGGGAGAGAACCATGCTGAACGATGCGCCCATCTTCTGTCTACATTTGAAGACTCTGGTTATCTCCTTGTAAAATGAAAGAATATTACGTCGAAGTTGATCTGTATTTGTGGCAAACCGACTGGGACGTGAACAGAAATGTTTAATTATTCGCATGCATTAGCTGGGTTGACCAATCAGAGCGCACTACTGTTCTCGGGCAGGTGTTGTTGATACTGGACAAGAAAAGTCGTGTTGTGTTTATTCAGACGTCTTGCGCCCCTTCTGTATGTAAATAGAACATAACTATAGGAATACAATTTTTGTTTAACATTTTGTTGTAACAACCAGGTATGCTAAAAGTGAATTTGTGGATTTTGACATTTTGTCAACGATTTTTGTCAAAAACCACTCCCTCGGGATGACATATTTGGTCAAAAAGCACAAAACCTCCTACCCCTGGCCAAGACAGTTATGTCAAATGTCTACCCAATCAAAAGCCACTCTCTGGGGCAAGGATCCCCTGTCAAATCCCCACCCCCTCCCCCCGGGATAACATGGATAGGTGCATTATTGCAAAGCCAAATTTCCGATGTATCCGTCTAGTTCTTACATAGATCCAAGTAGCTACATGTTTAACTCTCTTTCAAGTTTCAATGATTTATCACGCACGCACTCATACACACCACTGCATTTTTTATACATATTATTTTAACATTGTTACCATTAGGTAAATTGCAAAGGTTAATCGAGGCTGTGGTAAAAATATAAATTGTAAGAGGAGAGTTTACAACTGGTGAAAGTCGCAATTAAGAGAGATACTTGTTGGAAAATTACAAATATAAGATGTGTTACAAAAAGACTACTACCAATAATTGACGAGATTCTAGTTTTAACACTTAGTCTGGTTGCTGAAAACCATCTGCATGATCTGAGTGACATCGAGGTAAATTATGCTAATAGTAAAGTAAAAAGTAAAGTCCTGTCTTCAATCTAGGATCGAAGACGCCAACATGGCTAATCAGAGCCGGCGCTTAGCTCCGGTTTCTGTAGCATGAAGTGACTGAGAGTATTTAACCCTGGATGGGATACTAGTCCATTGCAGGGTTACCCCCCAGCACTTTGTGAGGTTTGTCCCCCAACAATTTGCCAGGTACCCATTTATACACCAAGGCCCAGTTGTTCAAAAGTGGGTTAACCTTAACCCAGGGTTAAACTTTTAACCTGCTGTTTGGTTTACTTCCTTATGGACTGATTTGGGCTGACATTTTGGATTTATATAATTGGGTTTCCGAGATACATCAAAACTACTTAATAAGCACCATATTCCGTATTCCTCAAGGAAGAAATTTCCATTTCAAATTTGGCCTAACCCCTGGGGTAAAGTTAACCTACTTTCGAACAACTGGGCCCTGGGTGAAGAGAAGCACTGCGATTGTAAATGTCTTGCCCAAGGACATTACGCTATGCGAGTGCCAGCAGCCAGGCTCGAACCATCAACATTTTAGTCTCAAGTCCGAAGGCGCTAACCACTGGTCATCACGTCTCACGCATTGTTACAAGTTTATTGTCAAGTTGATTGTCCTGATTCGCCTGTGAAGAATATATTATTCATAATTCTGAATCAAGACACTTCATGATCTCAAATGTTTGCAGAACGACTTGATCAACATAAACCTAACCTATAGAAGACAGAACTTCCGAAGGTCCATACTATCGAGGGGAAACCCAATTCGAATTTTCAACACTGTACCCAATATCGAAATTTTCAAATTAGAATAAAAAATTAGAATTTGTATTTATTTTAAGATTGCACAATTGTTGACTCAACTTGAAATCTAAATAGTTTTTAATATTGGAATAGCCAATGTTACTACGGTCTACTGATTAGTTTCTGTCAGATGTAATCCTTGACATACTGAAAACAGTTCAATGTGGAAGTACACACGAAATATTTTTAGTACTAAGTTAAAAGAGTTATGTTTTGATATGCACTCCTAATAAGAAACTCGGTGTTGAGTTTGTAGTTGCGCACTAGTCCTGATTTTTAAGACTTTTAAGCACAGTATCCTGATAAAACTAAATATAATATATTTCACTAGACAGTATTGGTCTTCAGAAATATATGATTAGTCATTAGAGTCAATTACTGCTATGCCGCTATGCATGATCAAAATACATTTCAAGTATTTAAAAATCTACTGGTATCTACTGTTTCAAAGCATCGCACACGATGAACTAATTTATTATAGAATATCGTCAAGAGCTTATTTTATTGTCGGACAATGTCAAATACTGACGACAAGATTCAGGATTAATTTCTAAGAACAAAACCAGATTAAATTTAGTTCTAAGGACAAAATAATTGCCAGATGTTCCAAACATTAACATAAAGGTGAGCATGAGGTGCAGTCTTTGACAGAGAATTGTAGAAGGTTCAGGTGGTGGGTTGCCCATAGTACCCCCTCCTTCTCTCATCCCACCCCCCCCCCCTCCCCATGCATGAAATGATAATTATAAAATGCATCTACAGTATAAAAAAGGCTGAAACAAGTCATGCCGTTGTTGCTAGAATTTACCTATTAATTTGGAGATATTATGAGACAAATGATTCCAATTTACCTGCAGAAGTTGTGAGTAGTACCGACCCCACCCCATCCCCCTAAAGTTGGATCACTGGAGAAAGCATATATTTTGACCTCTTCCTTTGATGGATGTTCACAAGGCAAAGGTAAAGTAAAATGATATGAGTAGGATAACCCTACTGCCCGAGTCAACTCTACCTTTTCTCGGCCGCGATTCTCAGATATCGATCCGTTTTGGTTCAGAGTTAACTCTTCTCTCTGCTAGTTGTTGTTGCTTCCTTGCACTCCTTAGCAAGGTACACGAAGTAAATACAGCGCTACAATATATTATTCTCCTGAAAACTGTACTGCTGTTGAGTTGGCCCAGGTATAGGCGAGTTGTCACTATCAACGTGTTTACAATGGAAACAGTTAACCTAGCAGAAAGGTTGCCATGTCTAGCTACAGTACTGAAGTGGTCCAGAAATGAGTAACCACCTTTCAAAATATCGGGAACCACTCCTGCAACTCGAAATCTAGTTAGAAAAAAATGTTGCCCGAAATACCACACAACAAAATCCAAAGATAAATTTCAAATGATGTTCAACTAACCTCCTTGGGAGTAATTTCGGGAAACACCTTAGTTTAAGGATGTGTGCAATTTTATGTAGTTATATTTAAAATTATCGATATTAATCACGTTAATTGTAAAATAGAATATTTAGGAAATTCTTATTTGGATAGTTGATATTGATACGTAATTCAGCCTCCAGGGTATACGTCTTTGTCCTTAACAACACAATCTATCGTAACTTCGAAACTTTGATTTCTGACAAGTGACACTTGAAGCTGTAATAAACAAACCGCGACTGAGACATTAAGCAAACTGGAACACTGAACTTGTATAGAGCAATATAAATTATTTATCAGAAAACAAACATAGTGTAAACTCTATATATTAAAGTTATTTCAACTAGCACTCAATTGAGAGAGTTGTCAATAGCGCTACAGTTCCCAAGCCATGCGCTTTTTTAACTATAATAGAAGTACGTGATGCATAATCTAGACAAAAGTGTAGCAATATATGTAGGCTTCTGTTACAGTCGTTGAGAGGCATTTTAAGATATACAAATGCATATAACCTAAGTACTTTCCTTGTTCCGAAGAATAGTGAAAAAACTAAAAGCCCACTGGACAAAGTTGTTCATTAGAAGTCCAAAAATTCGCAGGTTAAAGAATATTTTGCAAACAGAAATCGTTGACATGACTTTCAGCTTCTTGATATTGTGCAACAGCTTTATTATTTTTAAAATCATCTCGAACTTCAACGTAATCACAAAGTCCCTCATTGTTGCATAATATTCTTCCGGTGTCAATTTCTACTCACTCATTGAGCATGCGCATTGATTATACCGGACATTATATGGACGTCAGCAAAAATAACTTCGTTGAAGCCGTATGAAATTCGTGTAGTAGAGCAAGTACATTCAATAGGAATAAAAAATTACAGCATTAGTCAAACTATTGTGTATTAGAGTGATAGTTTTCTGTATCTTGAGCGGTTCATATTGGCTTGTCTCGCGTCGATAAGATCCCTGACTTCAAACCAGAAGGTCCCTTGTTCAATCCGTGGCCTTGCCAAGGGTATTATTTGTGCGTCCTTCTTTCGCCACACCGTCTACGGACATGTACATTAAGCCGTTGGTCTAGTCTGATTCTATCAGCGACTGAAAAGAGGCCAAGTACTCGCCGATAAGAGTGAACTAATGCGTTGTGATCTGTCACCTTATCTCTGTAGCCGAGTACAAGACTAGTACAAGTCTGTGTCTGTTTACCGGTATGCAGTGTATTATCAATATTTATTACACTCTTCAACAGGAAATATGTCGCAGTATAATTTTCTTTAAAACAAATAGCAATCCGTTCTGTCTCTACTGTTTCTCTGCTCAGCGCCTCTAGCTATCCCTTTAAAACTTTGCTATTTCATCTTAGTATCCTCAGAACTCCAAATCACTTTAGTGTTATTCTTTTGTGAATAAAACGAGGGTTGACATTTTGAAACGTTTTGGAACGTTAAAATACTATAACCCTCCTCAATCTTGGTTAAAAGCGATTGAAATGGCGTTGGGATGTTAAAAGCAGATAAAAGATATGAGAAACGTGTTTCTTTTCTGCTTGCAACTCTATTTTCTGACTGAACGTTATAGCTTTTCATAGATCAAGAACAATGTATTAGTTTCCTAGTTTTTTTCCTTATATCTAATCACTGTTGCTGGTTTTATGGTATCATATTATATACATATAGCATATCTTTGCAATATAGAATAGCAAGATAAATCGAGGTTAAAAATTTTACCCACAATTGGGTTTACTACCTTATAGACTGAACTGGACAGTCATAGATAAAAAATATCTCATTTAAAATGCGGTCTAACCCTGGGTTAAAATTAATCACGGGCCTTTCGAGCAAGGAGCCCGGTAAACAAAGATGAGCTCATTAATTTGACCTGCTCCCACATACTTGACTTCATAGCTCAGTTGGTAGAGCACTGCACCGGTATCGCAGAGGTCACGGATTCGAATCCCGTTGAAGTCCTGAAAAAAAAATTCAGGCTTCTCTTTCGCAATTGCTTATTGCGTATATTACTGCGAATATCATTTCACAATTTCAAAGGTAATAGTGCAACATATTCAACAGAAACATTAAAAGACCGGGCTTTGGCAGCATTGACTAGTGATTTATTAACTAATTAATCAACCACTTGGACTTTAATTTATTTGTTTTCATAGTTTCTACAAACAAAGGCAAGATGAACACAACTTCAAACCATAAAATGAAAAGAAAATAACATTATTTAATGGAAAATGCTTACTATTTCGTAGTAACTATCACATTACAATTTCCAGATACACGTATACAAATAGGTATTCTAGTGACACTCACAGTAATATCAGTTTATAGTTAACTATGTTTTAATGTCTGTACTTCCTTCTTCTAAACAATTCGAAGCTTCCGCCTGCAACTGCTATACTGAGAGACCATGGATCCACAAAGTAACACGCTTTGACACAGTTCAATATAAAGACATATTCATTTATCTGTGAGATATTTTATGTAGACTTAAATATCCAGTTTTCTGCACAACCATTGTATAAACGTTGATGGCTTTCTTAAGAAGTATATAATTATTTTAGAGTGTACACATAAATAGTATAATATAGATGTCCTTTCAATCATTCACAAACTGAACAATCGTGTTCATACCATCCAGTTGCGTAAGGCCTCAAAGAAGAATAGAAATAAGGGAATCGAAACAGTTTAATCATCGCGTAATTTGACCTGTTCACCTTTATAATTAGAAACTGATTTGTAATTAGGTGTGGATCTGAAAGGGCATAAGTATAAGTCGTTTATAGATGTTTTCTTGCCTATGGTATGCAAAAATCCTTTTTTGAATTTGCAACTGAAATACTTCCTAGCAGATATTTTGAGAAAACATTATTACCCAATTTATGGTCGCCCATATTTCTTGTTTAAATGATTGCGATTGTTTACTATAATATCAAATATCAGGTTATGAAATTAACAAAACTTATTGTGGACAATATTACGATCTTGCATATCAGAAGGATAAGTCGGTACTCAATATATCAAGAGAGGTCACGGATTCGGGTTGAAGAAAATAGGACTTTTTAACTATATGTAGCGAGCTCTTTTTCATATAACAACCTGCAATACATGTCGTAAATCTATTGCTACTATCATGAACGGAATATGATTTCGAAGTTGTAAAATAAACAGGAAGATGTACTATCCAGGGAAATCCCAAATACTATTTGTTCATAATACGTTGGAGTGTATTATGTGCACTGCTTCGCTTACGTAATGTAAACTTGCGGAATCATATTCCATGTCACGTGAATCTGCAATATTGACTTTCTGTGTGGAAAAAAGCTAGTGCCGCTTGTAAAACGCTCCTTAAGTGCGCACTTACAGCGGTATACGCTTGGTTTAATCTCAACAAGCCGAGGTCGCAATCAAGCTATAAATCTAGTATTCACAAAGAAGAATGCGATTTGCGTTGTCACGCCGAAGAGTTCACAGCTCGTGCAGTTTGTTAATTGCTTACATTTACCAACACAAGTCGAGTAACTGAAAGATGCCTGTGTGGAACTACATTGATTCCACATCTGAGCTAACACAGCGTCCGGACACAAGTTATCATGCTGCGATTCCACAAGGAAACTCAGTGATTGACATCCAACACAACGATTGTTCTTTAGTCAAAGGTAAACGCTGGAATCCAGGTGCACCTATTGGATTGTTTGGCAATCCGAATGTCGAAGACTTCCATACATCGCACAATCCGGGATTCCAGGGTTCCAAGAACATACAGACAGGGCAAATAAATAGTTCAACAGCCGTTCCTGGGCCTTATTTCGCCAATAAATTCCTGGCAGCAACAGATCCTTTCCAAACCCAGCAACACAACACGTTACCCATCTCTCCACCTATAACACCGGTGGAGATCGAAGACATTATTGAAAGTGTTCTTGCTGATTCTTTCAACTCGCCTGACTCAGGTTTCGACAGCCTGCAAGTTGCCCAACCTGTACGGAGTGTTCCCAGTTATCCCCAATTTGTAGATCGTGAAAAGAATCTTTCAATAGACGATCTTATAGCAGCCTGTCAGGACTATTCGACCGTTGCAAGACGAAGCTCGAGCGATGACAGTGACAGCAGCGGTGTTGGAAACTGTGGGCTCAGGAAAAGATCAGCTAGCTTCGACCTAGGAGCAGGAAAAAACGAGGCCTACTGGGAGAAACGAAAGAAGAACAACAAGTCTGCAAAGAAGTCTCGTGATGCCAAGCGAAGTAGAGAGAAGATAATGGAACAAAAGGTAGCAAAACTAGAGGCAGAAAATGAAAGACTGCAAAAAGAGCTAGCAGCATTAAGAGACGAAAACGAAAAACTGAGAACGGTTCAGGCAGCGGAAGATCAGCAATCCAGTGAAGACAGTTCATGAGTTCGGTTGTTGAAATAAACAATCACATGTCTGTTCCCATGGTGACATCCAACGTCATAGTGCATGCATCCATTTGAAGGTGTGTGTCTGTTTTACCATACCATCGCAATTGAAAATAACGCTAATTTAAAGCGAAAAAGTATCCAGCTATGGAACATGAGTATTCGTTTCAGGATACAAATAATATCGATTAGCTTGTTTAACCAATCACAACGCGCGTACTATTTGAACGATATAATAATACCGTTTGTTACGATAAGGTATAACAATTACTTTACTTGGTACCATAAGGTGACTGTTATTGGGGTCACTGCATTTAGTGTACTCGCTAAAAATAAGAATCGAACTAAATATGCGTTAACCCTATCTGGTTGGCTGAGAAGAGGGGCGGGGAGGGAATCGATTCGGTGCATTTTGTTTTGCTATTCCTAAATGGTAAATGTAAATGCAATTCCTGACTTTTCCCAAAATGTATCGGCGGACAATGTGGTGCGTCAATCATAGCTGTGATGGCAACTCCGTTGCCATGGAAACCATTTTTTCTAAACAATTTATTTAACTCGTTTTTTTATATCTTTATCTTTCATTGTACATGTATTGTTCATAGAAATTATAGATCTAACTTCGCTGATAGGACAATTCTGTATTTTTTTAATAATTTCAAATCAATTAAGACGATATTCTGACGTCATCAAAACATAAGATAGCCGCCATGAAACACAAGATGGCGATTTTGTGACGTCAGATGACGACGTAATTGAAATATCTAATTACCAAAACGTATATCACGGACTAATTAACTAATCTTCAAACAACATCCACGACTTTTTGCTACCATTTATAAGAAAATTAAAGATGGGGGCCAACTCCCCCAGCCTTCTGGACAACAGTGATCCCTAGCACAAGCCCAGATCTGGGTCACGCTTGTACATAGCCAACTGGAGTTGGGGATTTTAATAATAATAATAATAATAATAATAATAATAATAATAATAATAATGTCTTTATTCGCCGAATAAAAATACATACTAGAT